>JAJKFJ010019937.1:0-28525 GCA_027382625.1 Tetmemena sp. SeJ-2015 | reverse complement strand
TGAAAATTATTTCTCTAGATAACAAGCAAGCAGGAAATGATATACCAGATCCAAGGGACTGCTATATAGCTATAAGTGATAAATTTATGAAGCAGGACCTGCTAGTTGAAGAACAAAAACTCCAATTTAAGCTTCTATCTGATCAATTCAAGTAGCAAAAACTAAAGTCCCAAGAAAGGGAGCTCTAGCTTCAAGAGTTTAAATATTTTTAAAAGAAAAAGACACTATATTTAGAGTAGTTTAGTGAAGAGAGGGAGGAACTCAAAATTTAAATGATAGCAAAGCTAGAGAAGTCGCTCAACACGATTGAGACTCTCATCAAAGACAAGGAATCACTACAGAATAAAATAGAAGAGTAGCAGACTAAAATCAAAGAATTGAATTAAACTCTGCATGAGCTTAGTGATAATTTTAAAAGAGACCTTAAAACTCATAAGGAGCAATTTGATTTATTTGATTACTTAGTATTTGGATTAGAGTTTCAATTTTAGTAATGGTAGCTGTAAGAGAGAGTTAGGAAGGAGAAATGGGAACAAGAGATGCGAGTATAGATCAAGTAAGGCACCTACAAGTAACTAGAACCCACAATATAGTCACTCTTAGATAGACATAAAGAAGAAGTTGCACTTATTTAAAGTAAAAATTCTCAGAAGATCTAGGAGTTAAAAAGAGAACTGACTTTAGAGCACGAAGAAAAACTTGAACAGTTAAAAGTGAGACTGCTGGAGGAGAAAGAAGAAGCGTTGTTAAAAGTTAGATAAAAGGCACAAGAGTAATTAGGTCAGTAGTTTGAGGAATTTCAAGCTCAGTTTGAAAGAGAGAGGCAGCTCAGACTTAGAGAGTCAACTCATATATTCACAATCTTATAATCATTGATCTTAAAAAATGATTTTTATAATCACAAGAGATAAGGACTTGGAAATCCTTAGACACGAATTCTAAGTCAAGTTAGACATAGAGAAAAATGCTTTTGAGAAAGAGAAAAGAGAGCTTTTGCAGACATTCTCGAAGAGAGAAAATGATCTTAGGACCCAAATTTAAATAAAAGAATAACAAATATCAAGTGACGAGGAGAAATAGAGAGAACTCAAGATTGAGTAAGCAGGTTGTATTTCAATTTCAATTAGAAGTTTGGAAATTGATAGAGATCAAGAGAAGGGCTACCTTATTAAAGATAACTATATCTATATTTTTGATGTTGATAAAAAAAATGTACATATTAAACTAGAAGCTGAAGTTATAGGTGAGTATTCTAAAATAAGAACTTTAAAAGTCTCATGAAGATCTTGAAGCATTATCAATCAAGATTAAGGAACTAGAAAATCTTTTATAATAGAAAGACTAAGAAAGGAAAGACTAAATCTCAAGCATAAATGCTCTCTTTGAGGAGCAGACATAAATGAGCTCAGAAATAGAACATAAATTGAGAGCGGAGCTATAAGCTAAACAGATTGAACTAAACTAGCTTAAGCAAAAAATAAAATTGAAGAAATGAGCAGGTTTTATTCTTTTATTCCTTTTAACTATATTTCATATATACCTTCTTTAAATGATTGAGATTTTAAATGCGGGCTAATCTATAATTTCAAAATAACCTTTCCCACTCCCAATAAGCGAGAACTACAATGGCGGACATTCATCAGTATCTCGAAAATTTCTTGAAGATCGAGGAATAAAAATAAACAGAGCTTAATGCACCTGAAGGCCAAGCTCTCACCAAGCACTCTAACCTTACCTACAAAATGAAGAATGAAGACTTCTTAGTGGACTAAAAGCCAAGAGAAATGGTTTAGTATGCTCATCTTTACTGGCTGAGATTGCAGTCCTTGAAGCCGGCCGTGCGCGAAAACGCGGAGCTATTATGGGAAAATAATCCTTCATTTTAGAGCAAGTCTCAGACACCTCTAGTTTATGTCAATAACATCTTAGAAATAAAGCCCGGTCAATTGTCTGTGATAATTGGGACTCTCTTTAAAGAGATGCCTCTCAAGCCAACTATATTGAAGAACGTACTTGGAGTTCTTGGTACTCAAAAATTCAGACATGGATTGTACGTTGGAGAAGAGGATTACGCAGTTATTGAAGACATTTCTGGTAGAGTGAGAATTAGACCTAGCTAAAAGTTCAATCCCCACCACTTCGTGTCTGGTACTATCCTTGGTCTCAAAGCAAGGGCTGATGGACATGGCTTTATTGATGTGTTGGACTACTGTTTTGCAGGCATACCTTTTGTGGATCCTCTTCCTAAAAGCGTGAATTTAAGGTTGGAGAGAGGACTCTATGAAGGATTGAGAGACAACAAGAGGGAATTTGTTGCCTTCATAAGCGGTTTGGAATTCGGCCAGCCTATCGAAACTTTCTCCACTGAGATGCTGCTGAGATTCATGAGAGGAGAACTGGGCGGATCAGAAAATGCAAGGGTAAGAATTTAAAGTCTAAAGTAATCTTCTTCTTTTTAGTTAGCTAGTTAGATCTCTAGAGTTGTTATTGCCGGCAATTCAATTAGCCAGCCTGAGGACGCAGATTAAGTTCTGAGGGGCTCTTATAGAGTTCAAACTCTGAATTAAAGGTGAGAATCCTTCATGTCTTACTCAACTTTAGAGTATAAGAAAAAAATGAAAAATTGGAGTTAGTAAGAATTAGATTTAATAATTTGAATAAGGGAGGCTGGATTATTTGACTTAATTTGGGAGTTTTATATAATAGAAGCAGCTTTGGTATATTAATTACGAAGCTGTATATTCCTCTTATCAGTTGATAAAAATAGTTATATATAATTAAGTAGAATACATTAGGGTAGCCGAATCACTATGGCGAATCGAAACGTAACTAACATAAATTATCTTCTCACTTTATATTTAGTTCGGTTACAATTTAACTTCTATACAATTATTGAACTATCAAGAAATATGCTATATTTTATGAATGAGTTGGATAAAGACTCATAAGATCCATCTCCAAAGGAAAATGGAAGCAAGACTAACCTGCTTTTATATTTCTTGTTATTGCCATAAATTTTAATCTGCCAGACAGCTTCTCAAAAAACCAACAGATGCAAATGGAAGACTATCAGCTCTCCTAGGGCAACACAGGCACACCAGCTCATTCAAATAACAGGGAGGCCCAACCAATCAAGGCTGCTCATAAAATCAAGAGTTTAGCTGAGCTTATATAATTAAGCTTTTTTTAAGCTTGGACTTGCTACTGTGGAAGTAAGGTAAACAGAGCCCATGCTTCCAGTGACGAAGAAGGGACTTAGCGTAGTTTTCAACCCCAGCATAACGTTAGGGAAGCAGCACAGCGAGTTCCCCGTATCTAAAAATATAATATATAATTATCTAATGATGGAGGAATGACTCCTCTATCTAACTTAGGTAAGCTAACTCCCATTTTATATTATTCGGGATTAATTGGGCCAAATAGCCCACCCATCCTCAAACTAAAAAAGTTAAGCAAAACAATTTATCTTCGCTAAGTCTTCAGAATGACTATATTTCTTTCTCTACTACGATATTTTCTTAAAATAATATTTAAATCGCCCCTTGTAATAGATTCACTTCCATATTATTATAAGTGTGCCCATGAGAGTAATCTATTTATAAACAGCGCTTAGAATAATGCTCAATATTTTAAAAATGTCCTTCATTTTGATAAATTCTTAACCATCTTTCCTTAGGGGGGAAATCAACACTTCAAAAGTTCTAGTCCGTAGTTAAAAAGATCAATCAGACCCAATCTTTGATGAAGATGATAGGTGACGAACAAAAAACAAAAATCTAGGAGAGGGATTCAAAGATGGTCATTTGATTTGAAATTCATTTAATAAATAGACAATCTAGTCAAAGAGAATGCGATCATTGCTTATATTAACTAGAAAATTTAAATAGAGTGAGCTTAAGTGGAGCAAGAAAAGTAGAGGGGATCCAATAAAAAGAGGAATCAGCTCTTCTAAAACGAGCTTGATGATGAGTGGGGAGACTTTTTAGAAGATAGAATGAAGAATTTGCCGCCACTACCTGTTGTTCATCATCACGGTGGCCATGGCCATGCTCACGGTCCTATAGATATGGATAAGATTCGTAAGTTTACTCTTTTTGCCACTTTCTCTCTTATTTTAAAAGCAATCACCATAACCAAATATATGAAACTGATTGTTCTTTTTAGCAAGGTATAATTGATAAAATGAATTCTAATTTAAATACAATTTTGAAAGGTTCATCTTCAGATGTGATGACAATTGGGTTTTCTGGTGGGACATCATGGTTCTCATTCTATTTAAGTTTCTTAAGTAATTGAATGAATTATTCTAGCTATTGTGATCTGCTTCATGCTGCCAGTGGAAATCGCTTACGAGCCTCCCTTTGGGCACTCAGTAGGATGGAAGGTGTTTGAATATGGTGTGGAGGCTATATTTGCTTTGGACGTGCTATTTAAGTTCAACACTACTCTTTATGACCTATTCATTTGTTTTTTATTTTCAGACCATGATGGAAATGAGGTGTTCGATAGAAAACACATAGCTTTTAAACCCTTATCTCATGTGTAGTAAAGTTTTAAGCTGTAGATTATCTGTTAGAAGCACATTTCTGGATCGATATGGCTGCAACTTTCCCCTTCAACAAACTGAGTAGCAGCGCCGCAGCTAAACTTGCTCCAACTCTCAAGGTGATTCGTATAACTTCACTCTCAAATATTATCAAGAAACTTAGTGTCAGAGACGAGACTAAAGCTGTAAGTAATTCATCATACATTTCTAAAGCTGACCTTTGTATTAGATGATAAAACTTTGCCAACTGATCTTTTATCTGGTAATTTATATCCACATGAAAGGGTGCATCTGGTTTTACATGTGCTCTGAAAATGAAACTTGGCTGCCACCTATGTTCTGGCACTCACCAGTAGAATCTGAAAATCTTCTAGAAACTTTCTTTGGTGAGACAAACTACGGCTAGCAGTATCTGGTCTCTATCTATTATTCAATAATGAAAATGAGGTTATCAATATGTATTCAGTACTGATGATGAAGCCAAATGAAATCGCCCCTAGAGCAGACGATGAAACTGTTATAGCAACAGTCATCCTGCTCATAGACTTAATTGTGGCAGCAAGTGTCTCTGGTGGAATAGCAGTTCAACATTTTTTAATCCCTTAAACATTTTTGAATAAAGTTCTGGTATAGATGGCTTCAAGAAGATCTGCTAAGTTCCAAAAGCAGATTGATATCGCTTTAAATTCTCTCATTTTAAGTCAAGCGATTTAATGTTCGCCAATACAGCCATGAAGGACTTAGGCATCCCAACTAATGTGCAAGGCAATGTGAGAGACTTCATAGTCATGATTCAGTCTACGAGAGAGCAGCAAGAAGAGTTGAGCAAGTTTTATTAAATGATTTCACCAAGTCTCAAATCAAAGGTGGCTGTAGAGATATTCTCAGAGATTATCAAGACTAATCCAGAGCTTAAGATCCTTAATTTAAGAGTGAAGTATTTTCTAAGGTGTAAAGAAGGTTGTGAGAAGCAAAATGGATGAGATTAGCACCGACCCTAAAGCAAGCACAAAGATAGTTACAAGCAGAATTTTCAAAATGAAAGTGAAGGAAATTGTGGTCTCTCTAATTGCCTCTTAGCTAAGTATATAACGTTTTAGAGGCTTAGATATTTATCTATGAATAAGCACTCAGTTGAACCAGCCAGAAGATGTAATTTTCCACTAGTATGGAGACTGTACCGACTTCTATCTAATTGCAAGAGGTGAGTGCGTTAGTTTAAAATATATAGTTTACTTTAGAGCGTGGTGAACATCAAAGACGAGAATAATAAAGTTATCAAGAACTTCAAGGTCCTTGGCAAAATATGATGAATAGTTTCTTTCTTATTTAATTTCATCGGTTATTGCAACGGTGACTACTTTGGTGAGATCGGTTTGGTATATGGATGCAAGAGAACAGCTACTGTGGTTTCCAGGAAGTACTCTACCCTCGCCAAGCTTTCAAAGGTGATGTTCCAAAATATAATGACAGAGTTTCCTCGCTTCAAAGAGATCCTAAAGAAAGGTATCTTCAAGTATAACGATCGCATGAAGAAGTTTACTCGCACCTGCCTCAAGAAAATCCATGATTTAATTTTTACCACTCACATAAATAATCCCTTACTTTTCGGGAGTAAGTGAGGATGCAATCCATGATGTGATTTACCACATGGACTTGAAGCACTATTCAGAGGGTGATATCCTTCAAAGAATCGGCGATTAAGTTTCTTCACTTTATTTCATCACTGATGGAGTGGTTGAGGTATCAGCTAATTTTGATGGCCATACTTTCGTAATAGAAAGACTCCACAGAGGCTCCATCATTAACTACTATAATTATTGGAGTTTATTAAAAAGAGGATTGATTCAACTACAGGAACTGGTTTAACGAAGATAATGCAATGGTGGATATTAAATTCCTGACTCCTTGCGTTGTTTAGAAGTTGCCCTTGTCTGTAATGACCAAAATTTGCGGCATGCACAAGGCTGACTTGGAGGAAAAATTCCTCAGATACCAATCTGAGATCGCCAAGATCGGTCTCTCTTATCCCCTTGACTACATATAAAAATGACTAAGTCTAAGTTTAATATCCATTACATCATGAACCTCCCTCCAGAACTGAGAAACAGGAATCTTTCCCTCTCCAAGCAGCAACTTGCCTGGAAGCTTGAAAACATGATTTTCTAATACTTATTTTATAAACCTACAGAAGAACATAGTGATGCGAAGAATCCAGGAGATCAAGTTCAAGAAAGCGAAACCCGGTCTAAGAGAAGCCATTAAAATCAACATGGCCGAGAAGACTGACAGAGAGAGAAAGATCAGAAAGAAGCTAAAGCAGAAGGTCTTGGAAATGTATGAGAAGGAAATCTCTATGAACCTTAGTGAAGAAGACAAGAAGTTCTCTCGAATCCTCCTTCAGATCGACAGACTTCACAAGATAGCTTCTTTCCAGACCTTGTTATTTTTAAGAAGCTTTCTTCAAAAATATATCTGTCTGCAATCAGTAAATAATAAATTAAAAGTTATTTATGTCAAAAATTACAAAATAAAAGTTATACTAAAACTTCATTTTCTATGTTCGAACTATATATCCTCCCTTTATTAAAGCATATATGATTTGAATGTCCTCTCAAATTCAAGGGTTGAAGAATCAAATCCTTGGAAGAGGAGCAGCCAGCAACGCTCTTTAAAAGTAACCGACATCTCTCGGTGCCAACCTTCAAAATCAACAGTCCAAGAAATCTATAGCGCTCTCGTTAATTGAAGACTCTATCGTGGTTGAGAGTCTTGAGCCCAAGCATCAGAGCATCATATTTAAAGTCAAAGTGTTGAATTTTTCTCTATTTTTGGATCACTCAGAGACCTAAAGAGTATTCTCAATTCTTGCAGACTACAAGATTTTCTGGCAATGTTTTAAGAGTTGAGGATGATAATCTCTCTGACTCAGATGAAGATGACAGATCTCAAAGAGAAGCCTTAATTCAGATCCAAAAAGCAGCTCGCAATGATGCCACTTCAATCTCAACACTTTAGAAGGGCTCAACTTTTGTTGAAAGAAAGTGAACTCCCCTCAAAATGTAATGATGATTATCAGACTTTAAAATCATAACTGCTAACAAGAATGATAGATGAGAGTAAGTCCTCATTTACGAACATAAACTTAAGATAACACTAGAGAAGCAATTATTTTCATTCTTATAAAATTTCTTGTATTTTTTAGAGAGCCTATTTTATAATTGTTGGTTCTTCAAATTTATTAACTTTAAACTGGTAGAAATAATTTAGATTGCTTACTTTTTTCTTTGATAATCATTCCATCTTCTCCTCTTCATTAAATTTGGGTATACTTATCAATAAATTTTGAATAAAAAATTGAGTTTAGTGTTTCTTGCACTCATTGTAGGTAGAAGTCCCTCACTCAAATCGAACTTTAGCTCATAGCTTTAAAGTGTTCCCAAATCCAGAAGTACGATACTCTTTGTCTTGCTGAAGTTAGGAACACTGACTAGTTTCACAGCTTGAATGTGAGAGGTGGAGGAGGCTTTGGCCATGCTTTCATTAGAAAAGAGAATCTTCTCTTGGTAGTAATCTTAGTTGCCAGCGAAGTAAACGTGTGGAGCATGATGGATCACGAAGGGATCTGCTTCTAATTAAGGGAAGGACCTGAGAGTGTCTGGTGAAGACGGGCAAATGTGTCTCATTTTCAAAGTAAGCTCTAGTGCATCTATCGGCTCCAAGTCTTCTGATTAAAAATGACATTTGTCAATTTAGCGTTAACTTAATAGATTGATTAGTTTCCGAAATCCTTGCCCTTAGTGTAGGAGAAAATATCATGGAGGTTTTACCCAGAAGCGCCCAGGAAGTTTAGTCCATTTATCTCAAATGAGTGGGGGTTAGTAACTAAGTTCACAGCTGGGTTATCTTGCAGCATAGGAAACAAGCAGGAGTTGAGAGGTTGTTGAGGTAGGAAAGAACTGCTGAAGTCATCTTGGCCGGGCATGATGTCCACATCTACTACTCCACTCAACTTGTCTAGGAACTGCTCGAAAAAATCCAACACATCTGAGATCGTTTTGTATACTCTAAAGTTGGGCACTATTTAGATAAAGGCTTTACTAAAATAACGAAGAAACAAACTCTTTGAAATAAATGAAAACTAAGTATCAGAAACAGTTACGATAGATTATAGCGTTTCCATGTTGCTTGTATTGCTCTTTAGTTATCCACATATGATTGAAAGATTCCAAATTAGAAAGGATAGACCCTCCAAGCCATTGTGAGAACTTTCTATCAGCTGGGGCTTCCACCTCTGGTCCCATAGGAGATGGTGCAAGTGCTTAAATTTCCTTCTTCATTCTTTCTCTCATACCTTCAATCGCTGTGGTTCCTCCTGCAAGTACAATATTCTTGAAGAGTGTTCTTCTGATCTCAGTATCGCACTTCATGATACAGTCGAAAGTGTACTTATGAATGCCATCCAAGTCTTTACTGCCTTAAACACTGGGTTAGAATAGCATCTCAGGGCATTTAAGAAGCTGAGTAGAAAGTGTAATTTCCTGAGTTGAACCTGGAAGTGTGTACTTTCTCTCAAAAGTTTTCTATTCACTGGCAGCTTTCATCTCTGCATCAAAGTCTTATGCAACTATGCAGTTATTCTCCTTGATTTAACGAGCCACATCTAAGTCAAAGACGAACGAGTCATCTTGAATCTTATCAATAATTCCTGGCTTAGAGAGCATAGTGAACATGAATTCGCTTAATGATCTACCTGCAATTGGCATAGTCAGTATTGCATGAGGTATAGCATAGCCTTCATAGATAGGGACACAGTAAGTTATACTATGACCACAATCTACTACAGTTCCTGTTGTCCTTGCGCTTGCATACAAAGATAGGACTGGCTGGCTTGCAAAGTAAAGTGATCTGACCTCGAAACGGTCGAAGAAGAGCTCTGCAATTTTGGTGCGAGTTTCAAGGGTGGTGTTTGGAGGCTCGCTAATCATAACTTTCTAATCCTCAAAGCCAGATTTCAATTCGTTATTCATCATCTCTGTGAGGATATGTTCTAGACTATCAAAGTCAGTGATTAGTCCATTTTCAATAGGGCAACTCAAAGTCAAGAGGTGCTTCTTTGAGATAGCTTCTGCACCCACGTAAAAGTCTTTTTAGTCCATTCCTACCATCACTCCAGGGTGCTTAGGCTTACCAAGCAGAGTTGGAATGATAACTTTTGGAGCATCCTCTCCAGCGAACCCTGCCTTCAGATTAAAAGAGCCAATATCTAGCATCACTGCAACTGAGTCGTCCATTTTGAAAGTATAATTTAAATGTATTGTAAAAGCAATTTTGAAATAAATTATTAAAGTTTATTTACAGGTGAATTCGGAGTTTACTTTTATTTTAACTAGTTAAAGTCTTAATAAAGAAATGATATTAAATTTTATAGTAATCCTTTTTCCTTTCACCTTTAACTACATTTCTTGATTCAGGTCAGCTCATTATCTCGATTATTCAAATGACGACACCTGATGTGTACAGACAAAGGAAGAATAATTTGTTCCTTAATGCGGGCATGAATACCCTTAATTCTTCAAACCCAATATATCAGCACTAATCTCAGACACCACAAATCATTTTATAATTATCATGTCTTTTTAAAAATAATTTTGAATCAGATCAAGTAAATTCAGCTCTGCAGTTCCAGGTTAGGCATAGTTTAGAGGAATGACTAACTAAAATGAGATTGATTACTGGGATTATAATCAGAATAATGCAAACTAAAGATCAGTTTATGTAAATAGCAAGCCTCCTTTGCATTAAAAGCGTGTTTAGAATAATCAATTTTCCCAGGACCTCTCATTCTAGTAAGATTTACTACTTAATTCTAAGAATTTCGAGAATCAATACCAACTTAGGCAGAATCAGCAAGGTTAAGGAGAGCCTTAGAAACTCGCCAGATTACCAGTCCTACATCCAACATTTGAAAGCTATGTTACTTCTCTATATTAATTTCACTAAAAATATCATTAAACTTCTCTTGAAGAAGAAAATCAATTTCTGAGACAGAGGATGAGTTTGAATTCCACGAATAACTAGTCCCTTCAAATTCCTATATTTCCATTTAGTTTATCATATAATCGAAGCATAGTAGCCAGCAAATTTTTAGTAGTAGCATCAAATGCTTGCACTGTAGGATGATCCTGCTTTAAAGCTGAGGTATTATTGCCAAAACAAAGATTTATTTGTTTAAGCAATGAATCCATTGTTTCTTTCACAATAGTTATGGGACTACAAGAAGGTAAAGCAGCATCAGCTTCAAAACTAATACAGACCCTTTACAGAATAACTCCCTCACCGCTAAGTTACTCCATCTAGTCATTTCACTTAGCCATTATATTTTTAGCCATAAAAATCTGAAGAAATTATAGAATTATTTTTAATTTTAATAGCCAATATATCAGGATTATGCAAGCAAGAACTAGTAGTATCTGTCTCCAGTCTCATAAAACCAAAGAGCATTCTACTCTGCAAATCAACAACCCATTCATGGTGATCTATCAAATGATCAGTATAACAATTTCACTAACTTCCCTCAAGAAATATATTCTTTAATATAATTAATCTAAAATAGTACCATTTGAACCACTACCTCCTTAAGATATTCGCTATGATGAAACTCAGAATTATGGAGTGGAATTCCAAAATTAGGAACCTCCAGTGGACCAAAATGATCAGTTTAGCACCTAAATGTACTCAGTTGAATAACCACCCCAGCAAGAGTCTACCAATCATTGCTTTTTACTTATAAAGAAATTTAAAATATTTAAAATTATTAAATGACTATCTCAACTACTTACCTCAAGAGCTACAGTAAGATCCTCCTGAAAAAATTGACCTGCTTATATTTTTCCAAGTCAATTTATATTAAAGCTTCAAGTACCTCTCCAAAAGCTATCTTAGAATTCAAAGCCAACTAATAGTGATATCCTTTTCCAAAGATAAATTTGCATAAGACTTTTTCCTATTAAATTTAAGAAGAGAACTTTTAAATCCTAACTAAAGTCCTTCTGCTGGGCAGAGCTACTCTCAGCATGATTTATCTGTGCCTTACTTTCCTGGCATGAACGAGAAAGTTAGTGCCTTCCAGTAGAACAAGCTCAAGAACGAGAGGTCTATAATAGATTTCAGCTAAAACCTCCAAGACCTACAACTTATGCTTGAGACTGCCACAAACCAAAAGCAGCAAGCAGATTAGATCCTCTAGTAGCTCTCACAAGGAATACCTAATGCTATTTTAATATGTGAAATTAAGATCTGGGTAAAACATTTCTCTTATTATAGAAATAAGACTTTGTCTTTAGAAGAGTCACTAAAAAGAAGACAACTAGCTAAATTGTTGATACAAATTAGGAGACAAAGATTACGCCCAACAATACAAAGCGAGCTTAGACATTGATTAACTTTCCCTAGAGAACTCTGGTGTGAATTAAAGATTTATAAAATTAAGTTTAGTTCTACATAAGTTTGCAAACTTTATATATAAGCACTTCATCTTCTCTCTCAATACTTCTTAAGGATATTCTTAAAGAACTCTGCTTCCTTCTCTAATTCTTCCATGCGTTGCGCCTCTCTGTCATTCAACTCTAGAAGAGTCCTCTTTAAATTTTCAATCTCCTGCTACTTCCTTGCGAGTGATTCGTTCAAAGCTTGAATCTTCTTCTAATTAGCTCTCTCTAAGTCATCAAACTGCCTTTTCTCTCTGTCTCTGGTTTCTTGAAGCTTCTTTTCCATGTCCTTGAGTTGATTGATCTCTCTGAGGAACTAATTTTTCTACTGCTCTCCCTTTTCTATTAGAGTGCTGAGATCATCTTTGGCTTTCTTGAGTTCCTAAGTGAGTTCAATTTTCCTGTTTGCCAGCTCATCATTCTGAATATATATGGCGCACTATTATAACATTGATTCTGGATTTTGATGACTCTGAGCTGTTCCTACAGTTTATAAATGAAATCGTTTTAATAAAAATAAGCTTATTTGAGTTGCTTGTTGCGGTCGATAACTTCTCGCTTCTACTGCTATGCTTGCGTAACATGGTTGGTAACTGAATCGTACTCAGCATTCAATTGCTCTATCTCTCTCTAGAGATCCTAGATCTTTGACTTAGCAGAAGATATCACATCTTTGACATGACCCTCCAGCACTTAAATACATAAATCCAATTATGATAAAATAAATTGACTGCGCTGTTGATGCCTGTGGCTTTACTCGGAGATAACGACATTGCGAATCAGATGATATATGTTTTTAATTAAATTTTATCAACATAATCAAACACCATTAGAGTTAGATTGAGAAATGGTGAGATATTTATTAGAAATTATCATGCCAAATTTCTATTCAAAAAGTATAGACAGTTGAATTATCTGTCTTAATCTGATAACACAATAGCTTTAAATTGCCAAGCACTCACAAAGATTTAATAATTTTAAACAGCAACAAGCATTTCAATTAACCTCCAAAATTATGGAATCCACTTCAAATAAAATACAGTCTTACTTCAGAATATTATTAATTTATTTTCATGATGAACAATTTTTTATTACTTCTGCAACTCAATCGGAGCAACTCTGCAAACCCTGGAATTCCTGCCTCTATTCAAAGCAAGGCACTTACTACAACTAGGTTCTAGGAAGTCAAGCAGTTTCTACTCGACGCATGAGAATAACATATTCAAGACTTGTCTGCCCACTCCTTTCTGTAGTCAGATCACACTTGTCAAAACTATAAAGGGAGAACAAAACAGGGCTTGCATTAGAGTTGTCCACTTCAAAGACAACCTCTTCATTTCTCTTTACTCAAACAATCAACATTATTCTCTTATTGATATATCAAGTTGAAATTGTGAACTTTGAGAATAATGAAATAGTCAAAAGTATCCAAATTTAGCACGAAGACATCCCTTAAGACGTTGGTTCTTTTAAAGCTTAACTGTGATTTAGGCTGTGAGATTAACTTTAATTATTTGCTAGTTGATGTTTTCCATGGGGACGAAAGCAAAGTTTTGGTCGGGTCACTATCAAAATATAGTTACCTGGTCAATTTTAAAAGAGGGACTGTGATTCACTTCGACAACATGCTTCCTTAGCCCATCGTATTGGTATTCTATCTTCAAAACCTTAAATTCATAATAAAATATATTTCAATATGATGAACCTTCGTCGTCCTTATTTTATTACTGTCACGAGAGGGGGATTAGTGAGAGTATGGGATCAAAGTACATTACTTTGTCAAGATATCGTTAAATATCATCCCTCTTAACTCATAACTGAAACCTTCAGGCCTTTCTCCATCATCATTTATTGTCTCTAATGAATTTTCCTAAATAATCTGAGAATTGAAATCGATTGAGTTAAACAATGATGAGTAAAATTCTCTAGGATTAGATCTAGAGTCCCCTAACACTCTCATAGCTATGATTAGAAACTCTTCGAAGATGCAAAATCAAGTAGTTTTGTATCAGTTCTATGCCGTAGACTCCCCTAAAAATAAGTAGCAAATCATAGATTTCGAAAATGCTCATATTCATTGCCTAAAGTAGCTCTAAACTCGTTACCTTGCTGTATCACTCGACCAAGAGCTACAAATATACGACATACAGACGCTTTAGTTAATCAGATCAGTGCAAACTCTCCATCCTTACTAATTACTTGCAACTGTAGGCCCACCAGGCTTCAAGTTCGAACTTGACATGATTGCAGAGGCATGTGTTGGCTACTTTGACAAGGCTTTCTACGAGCAAGGAATCATCATGTCTCCAGGAGATAGGATGGTTCAGCACCAGTTCGAAGTTTTTTAATTATCATCCTCATTTATTAGAGTGAAAATTAAAATTTTAAGGTATTCTCGAGATTGCGGCAAGGAGGAAAAAAGAATTCACACTCGAGAATGAAAATAAAACTAACGCAATTGTTTCCTAATGCCAAGTTAGGATTAATGGACAGAATTTACTTGTAGTAGCCCCAGCTGAAGAATAGGACACCATCAAAGTTTACAAATTATCCATGGATTGATTTTATATTTTAAAATTAGAAAAAAGCTTTAAACTTTTATTAAATAAAACTTAATTATGCAAAATTACTTATTCTATTCTTCTTGATCTATTTTTATCAGTCTGCTATGAACTCAATATTCTTTGAAGATCTCAAAATCTCTGAGTAAAGGAATTGCTTCGTCGAACTTTGCT
The DNA here is from genome assembly GCA_027382625.1 of Tetmemena sp. SeJ-2015. Lineage (NCBI taxonomy): Eukaryota > Ciliophora > Spirotrichea > Sporadotrichida > Oxytrichidae > Tetmemena > Tetmemena sp. SeJ-2015. The sequence goes on along the minus strand of JAJKFJ010019937.1, from coordinate 13,754 downwards.
TTGTGACACTCTCTGATCTTAAAGATGAATCCTTGCAAATGATTATTTACTAAAAATAATTTTGATATGCTTAATATCCTTGCACATAAACCTAGTCTTTTTATATTTAAGATGAATTTTGGTCCTTACTTTGATGAATTTTAGAAAATTTTACTGTCTGTGATATGCTCCCTCAAATTAAATTCATTTAATCACTTTTAAAACTACTTCAACTCAATTCGAGCTACTCTTACTACAACTATGTTCTAGGAAGTCAAGCAGTTTCTACTCGAAGCATGAGAATAACATATTCAAGACTTGTCTGCCCACTCCATTCTGTAGTCAGATCACTCTTCTCAAAACTATAAAGGGAGATCAAGATAGATTCTGTGTAAGAGTCATCCATCTTAGAGATAGCCTCTTCATTGCACTTTATGCCAACAATCACTCAATATGTAATCTTATTCGTTAATCAATCAGGTCGAAATTGTTAACCTCTAAACTAATGAAGTAGTGTCAAGTGTAACCATAGAACGTGATGACTTACCTTTTGACGTTGATTTTAATAAAGTTTAAGCATTTCTTTTATATTAGTTGAGAGAAATAGCTTAAAAATTAAGTGTTATTGATGTTTACCATGGAGATGAAAGCAAAGTTTTGGTAGGGTCTCGAGAAGATCAAAGCTATTTCATTGATTTTAAACGAGGATCTGTGAATCAATTCGATACAAGACTTCCTTAACCACTTGTCGAGGTACTCTATCTTCAAAACCTATGGTTTATATTTGGTTTCATTATTGCTGAGAATTAATAGAAACATAGAATTTATTTTTAAATTAAAGCAGAGCAAATCAGTTATTGTTGAAATACCTTCATAAATTATTTCAACCATCAAATATCAGCACCAAGAATCAAAAATATTTTATCCTTATAAATTTTGTGTGGGAACCCTCATCAAGAGTAGCGGGTGAATCTGTGATTTCAACTGTTATAAGATGAATTTTCCATTTAATATTCTACCCAATCTCTGATTTAAATTTAATTCTAAACTGTATTTTAAAATGAACCTTCCAAGTCCTAATTTTATAACAGTCAGTAGAGACGGCTTATTTAGAATTTGGGATCAAAATAGCTTGAAATGTTAAGATATTGTGAGATTCCACCCTTCTCAATATATAACTGATTCTTGCAGGCCCTTCGCTAACCTCATTTACTACTGTATATAATTTTATTAGACTTAATCCAAAAAACATTTTAAATGATTGAGCTCAATAATGATTTGCAGAATAGTCTCGGATAAGAACAAGGAGACCCTAGCACACTCATAGCTCTCATAAGGAATGGTCATTAAATGAAAAATCAGGTCGTATTATATCAATACTACGCTATAGACTCACCCAAAAATAAATCCTAAGTTATCAACTTCCAAAATAAGCATATCCACTGCCTAAAGCAACTTTAAACTCGCTACCTCGCAGTATCACTTGATCAGGAGCTCCATATTTATGATATTCCAACTCTTTCATTAGTCAGATAAGTGCCTACTCAATTACCTTTCTAGTTCATTGCAACTGTAAGCCCACAAGGCTTCAAGTTTGAACTTGACATGATAGCAGAGGCATGTGTGGGATACTCTTATAAGACTTTCTACGAGCAAGGAATTATCATTTCTCCAGGAGATAGAATGGTTCAGCATCAGTTTGAAGTCATTTTTAAATTATGAACCTCATTTATTAGGGTTAAATTCTTACTTGAAGGGATTTAGTAGATTGAATCTGCAAGGAAGAGAAAGGAATTCAAATTTGAGAAGGGTAATAAGACTAATGCAATAATATCATAGTGTCAAGTTAGACTAGATGGACTGAATCTACTTGTAGTAGCGCCCAGAGAAGAATAAGACACGATCAAAGTTTATTAATTATCGATCAATTGATTATATTAAAACCATGAAAAGACCTTAAACTAATCTTAATTCTAAAACTTAATCATACAAAATAACTTATACTACTCTTAATGCTAATTTTATCTGTCTTGTGTGTATTCCCTATACTTAGCAGAACTCAAAAACTCTGAAGAGAAAGAATGGCAGAATTTAGCTTAGCTTTATGGCACTCTTTGAATCTTAGTTATTGCTCCTTGCTATGATTTATTACAGCTGAGAATTTAATAAAAAAGAGAATTAAATTATATATTAAATTAAAATGGAATAAATCAGTGGCAGTTGAAGTGTGTCCAATTTAAATAATTATTACACCATTCGATTCGGCATAAAATTCTAAGAACTTTTTATCCTTGCAACTTTAGTGTGGGAGCGCTCAGTACAGAGTTATAAGCGACACAAAAATAATAAGAAAATGATGATGAAGAAGATGATGAGTGCGCGTGGCATTTCTCACTGCTAAGAGGTGCTATGAAGATGATTAAAGAAGAAACTCATATTAATTTTTGATAAGCTATCGAACAAGCTGCAGATCAGGGGGTGAATCTGTGATTTCAACTGACACGAAGTTGCACTTCTCCATTTATTATTTTAACCAATCATCGATTTTAATTAAAATTCCTACTATATTAAGCAACACATATTTTATATTTGCACATAAACGAAGACTTCTAGTATTTAATCAAGCAGTTGGATTATTTTGAATAGCAATTACTAATAAATAAGATTAGTCTACAAACTCTTATTTGCAACCCAGGTGTACATAGCAGAACATTTGTTTGTACTTGGGTTGGTTGGCGCAGTTAATGAGCTAAATAGTAAATTAATTGCTAGGCCAAGTAGCGAGAATCTTGATCTGTTTCATCTCTTCCCTCCAACTTAGCCACCTCTTCATAGGCTAAAACTAAATGAAATTAATATACTTTATTTATAACTATAAATTCTAAGGAAAAGCAATTTATAAAGGTTAAATAATTACAAGTTTGGTCGCTGAAGTTTTCAGTAAAAATTACTACTTGCATTTAGAATGAAACTAAATCAGCAATTTATTCAATAAAGTCTTTCAGAACTCAAGAACTATTATAAGCCATATCGTCATTATAATATTTTCATGAGAGCAGTATTGTTTTTAAGTTAAGTAAATTAAAAATTAGAAGTTACCAATTCGTTTAAATCATCATGTACTTATTAAAAATTTAATTTAGTAATAGTTATTTCAATTAAAAATAGGTGTTCAAGCTGCTGAGGAAATGTGCTTGAGAGATAAAATCTGTAGGCTTGATTTTAACAACACTTTGGACGATCTATGATTTCTGTTGCTGAGTTAGGATTTCTATTTACTCATCGCTCAGATCCCTTCCGAAAACAGAGACAGTTTAAAAATTTAAAGTAATTAAAAACTAAAGTATAATGAATTGACTTTAGAATTAAAGATTAATGAAATTAATTTATTTAATGTATTTGTTATTCAGAGTCATCATTTTCAATTTCATTATTGATGAGTCTTTTGTTTTTTGCTCCGAAATCGAATCCAATACTATAAGAAGGCCTGGAGTCATAAAAATTACAAGATTAAGCTTTAATTTTCATCGCTGGATGCCTGAGTAGATTCTTAGTTTCCAGAGAGGTGATTGCTTCTAGAATTAGGTTAGATTTTAGAATAGTAAAGAAGAATTAAAGGAATAATTATCCTTTCAAAATTAATATCCTCTTACTCTTATTAAAGTGAGTGGGGTTGAGGAACTTGGTCCTTATCTTCAAAGGAAAAGCTACTTCTCATATTTGGTTAGTGCTACTATGGGTGACTCTGGATAGCAGGAGAGTCCTTGGAGTGTTCTGGCATTTTGATAAACTTATGATTAAAATATTATTTATTGATCTGAAATCCAATCATCATCTTACAAATACTTACTCTCAATATCAGCACCTTTAAACCTGTAATTAAATTAGTTATTAACTTATATTTTACATATTATTTTTATCTTTAATGACAACTAACATCGTAAGGCAATTCTCTTCTGAAAAATTTTTTTTTTCTATTAGCAACTTCTCTGTTCTCTTTATTTGAAGATGGTTCTAGATCGACCCCTTGAAACTGCACACTTTTGGAGTTAAAAGGCCCTTAGATGAAAAAGAAGAGCGAATTAATAAACTGCTAGAGGAGAACAAACGCTATTATCCCAAGCTCCACAACGGCAAACTAGACGAGTGGGGAGCAGTTATAAAACATCAAGTTGAGATCGCTGAAAAGCAGGCGTAAATTCAAAGTGAACAGGACGTCCAAAGAAAGAGAGAGTATATGTAAGCAATGCGAAAAACTCCAATTCACTTAGCTATTCTGGATTGCAATCATAGTCTTAAACTATTGTAAAAGGGAGGAACTGTAGAGAGATATTGAAATGAGGAATAAGCACAAAGAGTTGGAGAGACAAATCAGACTTAATGAGGCTAATCAGCAATAGTAAAAACTAAACTAGCAAGACACATACTAACAGTAAGTCAAGTAACAAGAGCAAGATCTCAAGAACAGACTGCTAGAGCTCAATCGTAGGCAAATGGAGGAATACTAGAATAGACTCAAAATGACTGTAAGTAATAACGCTCAATCATCATCATAATAGAAAGAGCAGGATTAAAGTTAGGCTTAGCAGATATCTCAGCAAGCATTGACAGAGGAGCAGAAGCACAGAGAACAAGAGAGACTCAAGAGACAAGACTATGCTAATTAGCTGAAGAATAACATAGACTATCGCAATAAAATGAGATAACTTGATTCACTTATGTAGCAGCAAGAATCAAAAGAGACTCTCCAATAGATGGAATAAAATGCTCAAAGGCAGATGATGAATGAACTAGAGTATAAACAAAAATTTGAGAGATTCGATCACAACCAACAAAGGAAATAGGAACTTTATTAGCAGTAAGTGGGAGACATGAAGAACATGCAGAACTATTAAGATGAGAGGAAATAGCACGAGGCACTATAGGCGTACAATTAGCAATAAGCAGAGAGAGAAAGGTAGAGGTAGCTGTAACGCATCAATCAAGAGAAAACTGCCAAAGATGATATCCGCAAGCAAATGGAGGAGAAAGAAAAGTTATCTATAATATTAATGTACTCTTTGATATTATCCGTTCAGCCCCGATTTTTCAAAAACTTTTCAGTCTCCTTCTGTAAGACCTGGACGAACGAGGACGAAGCACTTGCCATCTGGGTTAAAACTTGGTACTGTAAGCGCTCCTTGTCGGCCTAGTATTGCTAGAAAAATGTCAAAAAAAAGGTAATTTTACTTTATTAAATCCCACAATTGTAGGGTTATTTATGGACTGCAACATGCCAATCATGGATGGATTTGAAGCAACTTCTCTAAAGTTCAGTAAAAAGACGAAAAACAGTGGCTACTTACTGGGCAAGCTGGCTTCCTAGCCAGTAGTCAAAAATCGGGGCTGAATGTATAATACATCTAGCAGAGATATATGTCAAAATATTTTTCCTCTTTTTTTCTCATTAGAGTATCCCATCTACTCAGTTCAACTCTGCAATTATTCAGTAAGACGCTGCATCCATATTTTCAAATCCTCAAAAAGAAGTTTACAAGCAAGACAGCTAAAAATCTTACCCAGTCTAGGCTTTACCAATCGCAAATGAGTCACTGGTTAATCAATCGAACTTGAACTAGAGCAAGCGAGGCAACTCAGGCTCAAACCAAAAGAAGTCTCCTTTCATTGAATAGGTGCTCTCTCAAGGCTCTCACTTTTTAAGCAAGAAGTACGAAGCACTGATCACTCATCACAGATAGAAATCTTTGCCAGATATCTAAACAAGGCACACAGCAGCAGCAGTAACACCGGTCGGTAGTTTCCTTAACCAGACGCAAGTAGATTCAAAAGTGCAGAATAATGCCACCAAGTCTTCAAGTTCAAAAGCAGCTGAGCTTAAGAAATCCCAAACAAAGATAGAGATAAAAACTGACTAGAGCCCAATAGATCAAGTTAAGGGATATAAGTTTATTCAGAGCAAGAGCAGGTAGAAGACAGAGGTAAAGTAAGTGAACAGAAGAGATCAATCTGCAAGGGGAAGCAGCACAAAGCCAAGGAGTTATTTCAGTAACCAGTCAAATAAAACTCCGAGATAAATAGAGATGGAGAACAATCAACTTAATCTGAAGAGAGAGTAAAGTTGCATCTCTATTGGTGATCCCAGTCCATTAACCAAGCTCCATCCTGATTAAAGTAAAGACTTTACTTTTTCCTTATTTCTGAATGATAACTCAGCTTTGCAGTTGAGAATACAAGATAACAACAGGCACTCCCTAAGTCAGCAGTACTAGTCTTAACTTACCTCCAGAGCCTCTTCAAGACAGCATTCTCCCGCTTCATTAACAAAGTTCACTATCTAAAAGGGTGAGGGCATCATAGACTTTGAATACTCCTAGCCCATTTAGAACTAAGAACAGATGAATTAGTAACCTAGTAACTTCTACAATCGCTAGAACCTCTATCGTAATCACAACCAAGAAGAGTAGAAAAGTGCTAATAGCAATGGCTAAGGGAATAGACAACCACAGGTTAGTATCTGCCTCAAAAGCAGATTGCAAAGCAAATCAATATTTGAGAATCCATTCAAGAAGAGCGAATAGGAAGAGTTAATTTAGGATAAGTATAGCGCTTCAAGTACTTATAATGACACTAAAGTGGCGAACTAGAGGTAAAAGGGCAAGCAAGGAACTACTGGCAGATAGCATACTAGAGATCAAAGCAAATCACAGAGCTCACTTAGATCTACTTCAGCTCTAGGCTAACGCAAAGGCTCCCATTTTATGATGGCTGAGAGAAACGGAGAGAAGAACCCTCAGCAATTGCGCAGAGAGCAATTAGAGATGGAGGCTCAACAGAAAATTAGAGAGAGAATACTCTAGAAAGAGAAGAAACTGGAAGAACTTAAGCAGAAACAAAACACAAAGAACCTTAATTTCTTAATGGGAAAGTAAAAGGACAGTTTGGGTAGTTCGATTAGCGAAAGAAGATCTAGTTAAGTCGAAGAGAGAAGTTTCAAGCGAGGCACATCGAATGAGATTGCTACGGGCTCTTAAAAATACTATAACGACGACACTGGTCCATCTACTTTAAGGCAAATTGATCTTAGGGGATAGGATAAGAGTTACAATCAGCAAGTACTTAATTAAAAGTATCAGCCACATCAACGGAACTATTCGCAAATTCTGTCTCATAAGAACTCAAAAGACTGCCAATTTAATCGAGATCTTTCTTAAGTAATCTTAACTCAGAGTAGCGGAGTTGTGAATGGATTCAGCTCTTTCTCCGAGCTTTCAGACTTGAGAATCCAGGATCTACCTAACGACTTTAAAGTTCAATCTAACACAGACTTGCATAAACTCTAAGATGCGCACTACCTGCATTCTATAAACTAAGCCAGATATCCAAACCCTTAACAACAATAGATTATGAACAATCAGTTTCCGAGAGAGCCTGCTCATCATGCAACCTCATGTCCCTCCGCCACCGCTTTTACGGGAGAGAATACTCAGAAGAGCTTGATTTCTTAATCCACCCTCACCAGAGACAAGAGCCTAAGAAGTGTGAGGTTTGCAGACTAAGTTGAAAATTAGTAAAGTGATGACGATGATGGAAATGAAACTGATCATTCTCACCTTCATGAAGGAGGGTATGGAAGTGAAAGTTCAGTTGACGAAGTAGTCTCTGCTGATTAAATTCACTTCCAAGTCGAGGATAAAGATAAACAGCACCACCATCATCATAATTAGAGCAAGCAGTAGAATCAGACACTGTAAAGGGAGAATGGGATTGAAAGGTGGGGATATGAGAGGGAAGACAATGGTTTGTTGCTATCGGAGAGGACTAAATCTCCAGTGATTGTTGTCAGGAGTGTGAAGTAGAACAGCAATTTCAAAATGAGATATTTCGATATCAAAGAGGCTGAATGATAGATATAACTGCTTAAGACCTAAAAAAATTATACATTATATTAAAAATCAATATATAGAATGAAGTTGAATTTAAGAATGCTTTCTACTTTCATATTGAGCTTTATCTAGACAGTAGCTTTGTTTATAGTAGAGAGTGAAAAGAGTTAAATTAACAAGTGAATTCAATCTCAAGCCTTGCCTGCTGCTAAGTCTATAAGTACATTATATTCAATCTCTTTGCTTACTCTTCTTCTCCTTGAAGGACTGCAACTTAGTATGAAGTTCTTTCTCTTCAGGATTCGCATCTGCGACTAAAGTAGCGAAGCTGAGAGCTGCCTACACTGGGTCTTTCAACTAAACAAAGGAGTTAAGATGATAGAAATATAATGCTATGAATGCTTACGATTTTGTCGTATTAGTCGAAGCCATAGGGGTCGAAGTCCTTCCTGAACTCGTCGTCATCCTCGATCTTCTTTCTCTGCTCCTCCTCGAGGTCCTTGTACTCCTTGGACTGCTTGAACTCCTCGAACTGCTCAGTGTTCTTCTTCCTCTCCTCCTCGAGCACCTCATCGCTGACGGTGATCTTCTCGATAGCTTGGAGCATACCGAGTGCTGCTCTGACGGCATTCTTGTTCTGGTAGAGCTTGTCTTCCATGGAGAGCATCTGCAGATAGGAGTTAAGGGTGTACTTGCGCATGGCGTAGAGGTGGAAGTCCTGCTGGTCCTCCCAGATCTACTCCAAGTGCTTCTCAATGTAATTGAAGTTCTTGAGGGCGAGGCGGTAGTTGCCCTGACGTAGGTGGGAGTAGCCCACTTCGTTCTCGTACCACATGCACTGCATATCGTGCACGTTCAGCCCCTCAGTAGGGCTCTCCTTGGAGAAAAGAGCCATCACCTCCTCAGCTTCTTGGAGAGCATCGATACGGATTAGGTAACGAGAGGAGACAGCGTTGAGGTATCTGTCTGCTAGGTCAAGCTTTCTAGCCTCCTCATAGAGCTTGGAAGCGTACTTGAGGTCACCCATACGTCTGTAGATCTTAGCCTTCTGGATGTAGAGGTCGATGACAGTTGGAGTATGCTCGATGGCCTTGTTGATATACTCAAGTGCCTTGGGATAGTCCTTGACATAGTAGTAGTGCTGGGAAGTGTAGTAAAGCAGCCAGAGATACACAGTGGGGTCTTGCTCTTCACTTTTCTCATCTCTGTGGAGAGTGCAGAACTCCTCCAGAGACTTGAGGTGGGCTTGAAGCATATCCTGCAGGATCTGGGCCTTTTCAGTATCACCATATACATCAAGTTTGAGGTCCTTAATGAAAGGAGGCACTCCCTTCTCAAGCAGAGGCTGTGCATAGGAGTAGAGCTTGTCTCTGAACAGCTCTCCAGTGAGAATCTTAAGCAGCACTCTCTTGTGAGCGTTGGACTTAGGGAAGCCCTTCTCGTACTCTTCCAGGATCTCTTTGATCTTCTTCTGCTCGTCCTGAGTGTACTTGTTGTCCTTGTTGGCAAAGCCATGCACCTCCAGGATTTGGAAATAGGTCTGGTAGTTGGAGCTGTTAAGAGACAGTTGCTATTCCAATTCAGCAATGGCTCCTTCCTTGTTTCCGAGCTTCTGATAGCAGTTGGCTAATCTCTGATGCAAGGTAGTCTGGTCAATGACTGCGTTCTTCTTGCCCTTGAGAATGTTAATTGCCTTCTTGAAGTCACCCTTGTCCTCATAGATCTTGGCCTTGAGGAGACTGAGTTCGGAGCGCTCGTGGGGCTTGAGCTTTTCCTTGTTGTCGAGGAGAGTCTTGTCGAATGACTCCAGCACCTCCAGAGCTCTGTCGTAGTTTTTGCACTGTAGTTAGAATGAGTTTGATTCTTATGAATGAATGGGAGAGAGTGAGAGGAGAAGGTAGGTTGAAAGATATTCTTACCAAGAAGTTGGCAACAGCATAGGCAAGCCAGTTGATGTTAAGAGTGGCCTTTGATACTAGCACCAAGCGCCTGGTCTCGCAGTAGCCCTCGTAGTCTCTCAACTGAATTTGAAGTTGACCAAGGTCATACTAAAATACAAAAGATATAGTTTTATAATAGCTACTAGGTCTCTGAGCACATTTTGATTTTCCTTGTCGTACTTGAGAGCATTAAGATAGGCCTTTCTGGCTTCATCCCAGTTTCTAAACATAGAAATTATTAAGATAGGTGACTTACTTGTTCTGTCTGTGGAGGAGACCATAGACGTGCCAGCAGGTGAAATTGCTGAGATTCTTGAAGAGCGCCTTCTTGATGAGATCAAATGCCTCTGTCTTTCTCTTGACTGCGCTGAGGTTGAGGGCCTTCATGGCGAGTGTCTCTATTAAAGAAAGTTACAATACTTTGTTTAAAATAGCTCTTCAAAGTTTGAAGCAATCATAGATTCTGCTTGTGAAAGGTAAATATATCGAATGCTAGTGGTGAGCCAGAAAAGACTTTCAAAGATATCTAGACATACCTGGATGATCTGGATGCTTCTCGAGCACCATATCGCAATTTCTCATTTCAAAATTTAATAGAGATAAATGATTACACTATAATTTCTCAAGGACTGCTTGAACTGTTTGTTGTCATACATGGTCTAAAGCAAATTTATATCTCCAGTGGTAAGGAATTTCAAGTAAGCTTGAGTATTTATTAACTGCAGCAACTTACAAGTACTTGGTTAAAGAGGTTTCTCTCCTTGGTCTTGAAGGAAGCTGTGGCAGCTGCGGTACTTGCACTCATTTCTTTCTGGTTATAGTTAAAGGTCCAAAAATTATTAAATAATGATCATTATGCAATCGACACACACATTAGCAACACAAGAGAATGGAGCGAATGAAGTCATGCTAGTAAATATGTGTATGGGTGGTGGACCTCAGCAGCAATAGTAAAAGTAGTTTCAACAAAGGCCAGGCAGTCAAGGCAAATTCCTCAGCAATAAGAACTCTTAAGGACAAACAAGAATTGCAGAAGTTGCAGAGATGAACTCAATAAATTAAAGCACTGGGGAGAATAGAGAATATCAAATTTAGATTTTTCTTTTCGTAAGATTGTGGACGGCTGTTATCTTACTACTATTGTAATTAATTATCACCAAGTGCAACTCTGATCCTACATCTTTAAAAGCGCATCTTTATCAGAGGTACGAGTCTCCTTCTAAAAGGGTAATTATAAATTGCATTATTGAAAGGAGGTTCCTAACTCTCTCACTCATTTTCTATAAAATTGTGAGATCTCTGGCGAGGACTTCCCTCCTCTAAAAGTTTAGCAAGCTTAGATGCTAGAACCTTAAAATACTGCATATTTTAAATAAGCTGCCTATCTTAAAACAAAGATTAGCCTTTTAAATTGTTGCGTCATTGATTTTGAGTTTCTATATGCAAACACACTCTTTGTTTCTTTCATTATCTTTGTAGTTGATCTCATCATAGCCCTCAAATCTCTCAAATCATTTTATGAATGCCATTATAACTTGAATAAAATACTTTGAAATAAAGTTACAACACCAATCTTAAAAAGTGAGATTGAGTATATGCTTCTAAGTCGATGGAATAGCTTTAAATATATAATTATTACGAGTAAACAGGAATCATAATTGGCTTGCAAGTTATGGATATTAGACACCACCACCAATAACTTAATCTAAATTCGGAAAGACAGTCCCACCACCACTCAGGCCATGCTCAGAGTGTCAGGAATTTGGCCAGTCTCAAGTTTTTAAGAAATTGGTTGAATCGTTTGATATATAGACTTTATAAATAAGTTCGCATCGAATGATGGTAAGCAATAGTTTGCACTTTGGATACTAAGTTCAAATAGAGAAGCAGAGATTTTAAAGAAATGAAATGAATCACATATCCACACACACATTAACTACAAAGACTTCGATGACAGGAATTAAAACATCAAGCCTCCAAATTCAAATAGGTCCAAGTGGTACCTCTTCTCCAAGATGCTATTCTCCTCTAAACTCAAAATCTATAATCTGCTAAGTAAGAATTAAAAGGCGAGAAAAGAAATCGAGGAAAGAACTAAGTTGCAAAAGCAGAGCGAAAAAGAGCTTGCCAAAGATTAGATCAAAGATCTCAATCTGTCAGCCCTTAGAAAATGAGTGTCTATAAATGCTTTCAAGTGGGAGTAAGAAGGTATTGCAGTCTCTTGCTTCTTAGAATGGCTTCTCAAATCTGAGAGTACCCTCGAATAGGAATCGAAATAAAGGCTAGATGCTAGACTCAGATAGCACATTTTACATTGCAACTGAACCCATCTAAGAGGAGGATTTCAGCCAGGCTGCAAAGTTAGAAATTTAATAGGCTTTTCAATCTTCCCCAAACAAGGAGTTATTAAATCAGGTTCCTCATGTTGATAAAGCTGCATACATGCTCAAGTTCTAAAAATCTAAGACCTTTGAAAATCAAAATTTGCTTCTCTAGTTTTAGAGCTCCTCGAAAGCTTAGGATAGTTCAGAGATCAGAGTTGTGGAATCATTTGCAATAAGTTCCTCCTTATGCATTTTTTTTCTCTAGAATGTCATCTTACGAAAAGAATAAAAAGAATAGGGTACATGATGACAAGAAGAGAATCATTAGAATTTAAAAGCAAGCATATAGATAAAGTGTAGCGTTTGATAAATATTTATCACGATGGATGATGTGCAAGTGCAACCTTTCAAGTTGAATTTCTTGAAAAAGCCCGGAGACAGATAAAAAGATCCCAACTCGGCAATCTAGGAGTTTGGAGCTACTGAGGAATAATCGGATGTTTCGCCTGAGAACTATGATATTTAGTTATATAATTTAAAAGGTATGTTTGTATATGACCCAATATATAGACATTAAAGTATGAAATTCGAACAGCAATATAGACAGCACTTCGATATATTACAAAGTACACAGTATGAAGCCACCCATCCCTTTCAATAGTAAGCCTCGGCTCAACAATGGCAGTATAATGAGCACTTTAACTTCGGCGGCCAAGCCTTAAATGCCTTTGACTTTGAGAGTCAGAGGATGCTCGAGCTTCAGTTGATATAGAGTAGGAATCTCAAGCTCTATAAGAGAATAGTCAGTTTCAGCTGTGACGGCCATCTGTAGAGATACATGCAGCCGAGTCATTTCGATGTATCCTACTTTAATATGAATAGTTTGACTGCTTATAGATCTTTTAAATATCAATATATAATATGGAGGATTTCCTAGCTTCCAGAGATCAAGCAACCTAAAACTTAAGATTTCAGTAATAGTCACAGCAACTGGGGCAAAATGCTTAGAATTTGGATTAAATGAGACTCATCTCCAGAGAATCAAGAGTAATTAAATAGTAGATGGAAAGAGGAGGAGAAGAAGATATTAAGGAACAATCTACAGAATTCAAAAGCAGCTAAATGACCAATTAACTATAAACAAGAGGGAAAAGGGAAACTGCTTCAGGCTAAAGGATTGTTGCAATATATTCAAATTGGTGAAGAGTAGGGTAGATACGTGCCAAGATTAGGAGACTTAATTGTCCTACCTGAGGAAAGGGAACAGATAGCAACATTCTAATCCAGAATGAAAAAGGTGGCCCCTGGTACATAGCAATACGATAATAAAAACCTCGATAGATTATAAATTGCTTGCTCTAATCAATCTATATTCATAACTTTGATGAGGTTTAACACATCAATATCATATAGATTATCTAAATTAAGTGCTACAAGAACTCAGATGGCCAGCATATTAAATTCAGGGATGGAAAGAACTTGACTTAGCAGTTTCTTTATGTATCGTATGCCAGCATAAATACCCATCTTGGTCAAGGTAAATATCTCCCCTTAAGAAATCTGGATCTAACGACTCTTTATAGAGCAATCACGAAGAGACGACTTGGAAACTATCGGCCACGTCCTTC
>JAJKFJ010019921.1:0-28600 GCA_027382625.1 Tetmemena sp. SeJ-2015 | reverse complement strand
TAGGCGCTCAACCCTAAAATCAACCTCAGACTCCTTCATTCGGGAATACTCAGACATCTCCATTTGGCGGTAATACTTCAGGAGGTCTTTTCGGACAACCCTAAAACACCTCTGTTGGAGCATTCGGACAGCAGCAAAACGCTTCAGGCTTTGGAGCTTTTGGACAACAACCATAAAATACCTCTAACGGTGGATTCGGTTCTTTTGGCCAGAAGCCTTCAGGTATTGGAGGCTTTGGAGCGACAAATACATCAGGATTCGCAGGAGGGCAAACTTCACAAGGACTTTTCGGTCAGCCTCAAGGTGGCAATCTTCTCGGCCAATAAACTTCACAAGGATTCGGCGGGGCAGCCTTAGCACCTTTGGCCAGCAAAATCAACAGCAACAGACTCTCTCAGCTCAGCCAACTCCAGGCGACAGAGGTTTCTACAGATAGATCTAGCCTGCGCAACAAATCAGCACCTGGGGACAGTAATTCAACGGCAAGACTGAGCAATCTCAGGACTCGAAAACTGGAAATATTTCTCAGGCCAATTTCAACAGCATCAAATCCGAACCAAGTTTCTCTCTCATATCAACTTAGATGCTCAGACTCATTGACACCATTCTATTGAAGTCCAATGGATAGTAGAATCAACCATCTTATGAATACCTGGCAGCTTAAGAATTCTAAACTGCTGGTCAGCAATACAAATTCCACACTCAAGTAACTCAACCACCAGGTTTTTTATAGAGTAATTTAAGCTTAATTGACAGAGAATAATTTTTTCAGGTCAAGGAAACCCACAAGGAGGAAATCTCTATGGCGGTGGTTTTAATAAGAGCATCAGCACAGGCTTCGGTCAGTAATAACCAGTTGGAGGGGGATTATTTGGGGCTCAACAGTAACCTGGACCTTTTGGTCAGGCAAATGCTAGTCAAGGCGGGGGTCTTTTTGGCGGGCAATCAGCAGGAGGCTTTGGATAATAAGCACCAGGATTCGGCAACACATCCGGTGGACTATTCACTTTATTTATATATTAATTATAGCTATTCGGAGCAAACAAGCCTGCAACAGGAGCATTCGGCCAGCCAGCTACTGGAGGAAGTCTCTTCGGCCAGCCATAACAATAACAGCAGACTGCAGGTGGCTTCGGAGCAGCAGCTGGAGGATTCGGAGCTGGAGCTCAAGGAGGTGGATTATTCGGCGCAGCTGGCTAACCTTAACAAAATCAACCATTTGGAGCTAATAAAAACTAACTTCCTCCTATGATGATTACAATTTAATTTTGGAAAGAGCTGCAGGAGGTGGAGGTCTCTTCGGCTAGCAATAACAAGCACAACCAGCAGGTGGACTCTTCGGTCAATAACCATAGTAGCAGCAACCTGCAGGAGGGGGTCTCTTTGGAGCTCAGCAATAGCAACCAGCAGCAGGTGGAATATTTGGAGCAAAGCCTTCTGGCGGACTTTTCGGAGCCCCTCAACAACAATAGCAACAGTAGCCAGCTGGTGGGGGACTCTTCGGTGCTCAATAACAGCCAGCAGGCGGAGGTTTGTTCGGCCAACAACAGTAACAACAGCCTCAATCATTGATTAAAGATATTCTTATTAAAGTTATAGTAGCCTGGAGGCGGAGGACTATTCGGTGGAACAGGCCAAACTCAGTAGCAACCTGCAGGGGGGCTTTTTGGAGCATAGTAAAACCCAGCAGGAGGGGGAGGTGGGCTCTTCGGAGCTGGTACTGGAGCCCAGCCAGCGGGTGGAGGCCTATTCGGCGGTCAGCCTGCCTAACAGTAAACATCCCAAGGATTATTCGGAGGAGCTGGTGCTCAGCCTCAAGCATAAGGAGGACTCTTCGGAGCTAAGCCAGCTGGCGGTGGATTATTTGGAGCTGGAGCTTCCTATAATATAATTCTCTCTTTAGAATAGTGAGTCGAGTATTATAACCACAAGGAGGTGGTCTTTTTGGAGCTACACAATAGCAGCAGCAACAACCTGCAGGAGGTGGCCTCTTCGGCGCACAATAGCAACCAGCAGCTGGAGGTGGATTATTTGGAGCCTAATAACAGCCAGCAGGAGGTGGGGGACTTTTCGGAGCTACAAGCTAACCTTAGGGAGGTGGCTTGTTTGGAGGAGGAGCCGGCGGTGCAGGATCACAAGGACTATTTGGTGCGAAGCCTCAAGCTTAAGGAGGACTATTCGGAAGTCAGCCAGCAGCTGGTGGTGGTCTCTAATTTAAGAATGAGGCTTTGTAAGGTTAAATAGTTAAGATCTCTTTGGAGGAGCAGCTTAGGGAGCAGGAGGTGCAGGTGGATTATTCTCTCAACCTTCCTAGGGCGGTGGTCTCTTTGGAGCTGCACAACCTGCTGGACAGCCAACAGGCGGTCTATTTGGCTAGACGCAACCTCAATAGTGGGGCCAGCAACAAACACAAGGCTACATGCAGCAACCAGCTCAGCAACTCCAAAATTTCAACCCCTATTCAAATGTGGACCTTAGAGCCGATCCATTCGCCCTTCAAGGATCCTACCTAGAGAAGGAGAGTCCTTTTGCAAACATCGAAGCCGAGCTCCAGAAATTCAAAGAACAACACCTGAATAACAAAGCCATTAAGGAAGCGTTTAAAAACGTCAGATTGATATCTGACTCAGAACCAGCAGGACTTTTCATTAACGATAGGACCCCCTCTCTTACATTCAACCCTGATGATTACCAGAGAATCTTATCGCAGAAGATTGAGGAAAAGAATTATAGTATAAAATCTCTCTTATTTTATTGAAAAGAGGAAGATGAGTTCGAGAGAGAGCGACAGAAGAGAAATCAAGACTTGCTTAAGAAATACGACGACCTCTATTCACAAGAGGAAACCTCAGCTACAAGCAGAAGGGATTCTAACTTCCAATCTAAGTCATTTAATCCTCTCACTGGCTATACTAACAAGCCTCTGCCTTAGACCAGTTTCATCAAATAGAGTTCTTATAGACCCTCCTATGTGGCTCAGAGAAATTATGGCTCTAAAGAAACTTCATCCAACTATGAAAAAGTCTCTTACGATTATGAATCATCCATTTCAAATAAGATAGAAAAGGTGCTAAGTTAACTCTTAAGTTTCTTTGATACTTGAAAAAAGAGTATTATGAATCAGAGGATGACCTCACTAAGCCAAAGCCAAACATGAATAAGGATGTGCTCAACATTCAAGTTATAGTGCCTGCACTTTCAGATGATCCCTCTGTTCCAGACACCAAGCTCCAAGTTGCAATTCACAAGTCAAGAACTGTGGCAGACCTTTACAACCAAGTTAAGAAGTAGATTGGAGCTCAACTAAAGGAAAGTGGCAGCGATGACTTTGTCCTTCTCTTTAAGGGTAGAATCATCAAAGAAGTTAACGAACTTGAGGCTGAGGAGATAGTTAAGAGCTGCAAAATCTATGTTGTCTTTTCCAGGAATAGACCTGACTCAATTTTCATTCACTAAATCTAGATAGCTATATATCTATCTGCATAATGTTTAAACTCTAACGTATCTGCTGCTCCTCCTTCTCAGGTTAACTCCTCCTCCAGCTTTGATTCTAAACTGGACTAGTTAGCTCCTCCTGAAAAATTGCCTAATGATCCTAAATAAGGCTATAAGACTTCTCCTCCTTTCTTCTAGATAGTAAGAATTGTAAATAATTGCTTTCAATTGATAACGAGATATTATAACATTAAAGAATGACTTTGAGAGAGCTGAAAGCTGTAGAGGATTTCACAATCTACAACGAGTTTGGAAAGATCTAATTCTAAGGAGCTACCGATCTCACAGAAGTTGACTTCGAACAGATAGTTACCATAACCAAAGGATCAGCTTAAATTGTTTATAGTAAAAGTTTACTTACTTAAATCAGCTGAGGTTTATAATGATGAGGATCCAAATACAGTTAAGCCACCAGTGGGCTAAAAACTCAACAAGCCATAATTATAAATGAAGTTGCATTTTATTAAGAGCCAGCTATCATCACTCTATACGACATGGATATCAAGAGCCAGCCTAACCATCAGGCAAAGGTCACTAAGTTCAAGGAACTCATGAAAGCTAGAGATGTAAGTTAAAGCAATCATCTATAAAAAACATTTAAGAATCATCATTTTCCACTATTTTTGCATTAAGAGTAAACTAACCCACTACTATAGAGCGAGTACATCTCATACAATGAGGATAAGAAACTGACTTTCAAGGTTTTCCACTTCACCAAGTACAACTTTGGGGAGGAAGAAGAAGATGAGGACTCGAGCGCACAGGTTTCACCAGCTGCACCTTCTAATTTCAACCAACAACAGCAAAGAAAAATATAGTGAAAAGATTCATCATCATTTAAATTTAAGGAATAAGAATCTTAGACCACGCTCAATTGGACGAAGCCCTTTTGGATAATTCTCAAAGCCAAGGTGAGTGAATATTTTCAAAGGGAATATTCTAAGATGGAGTTACAGCTAAGTCTCTTTCTCTGGAGAAACTATAACTAACTAATTATAATAAGTAAGGGTCTCTTAACGAGTAGAGATACCCTCTTCTTAAACATCTTATCAACTATTAAATAGGACACATCATATGACATTAAATGTTCATTATGTTTATAAACTGAATGATCTGCTAAGATTACAGTCCCTTCTATTCCTTGTTCTCACAGCAGTGAGACAAGTTTCTACTAAGCTTTAAGTCTTCTGTTTTGCAGGGAAATAGGTCCCCAGTTCAAAAATACTCAAACTGACCGCTGTCTAATTATACTGAAGAATTTTTTACATTAGAGAGATTAATTGTTCTTAGAAATACAAATGTAACTAAGCAAGAGACAGTATAATAATGCATTTGAAAGAAAACACAGCTTTATTTGCAGTTTCCCTATAATGAATAGTTTAGATCTATTGTTGTGATTTAGGGTTCCTAGTTTTAATAGTATCGATTATCATGCTTAATATCGGCAATAAGTAAGAAACCCCAATTAGTGGAACAGAGGTAGAAAACTAAAATATAAGTAATTATCAAATTAGATTAAGCTTTTAAAATAGAGTATTTCTTACTTTAATTATCTATTTTAACTAAAAATGTATACGATTTCGAAAATGGGGATTACTTGAATGAATTTGGTCTTACTTATTGAGTTGTGATCTATCCTCAGTACTCAAAGTATTTAAAATTTTCCATAGAGCAGTAGTTTTAAGGTAATGAAGCAAGTGCGTTTCCATTGTAGCGATAAATAATTAATTTGTAATTTATTTATGATTAGCAATTCACTTTATTATCTATTAAATTCTTACCTATATTACACTCTTTGGAATATACCCTTCCAAGCCTATATAAATGCCAATATTTTGTATAAATTGATGAAGCTTGTCCACTAAAACTACCAAGCAATCATTTTTAATCATTTCTTATAGTTAATTTAAGCAACTGCTAATTATAACTTCTAATACAACACTTATAACTATAAAAAAAAACTTGATTATCATTTTCATTGCGTATTTTTATTTTTTAACTACCACTATATAACTACCCTAATACTTATTACTACTCCTAATACTACTTACTTTATAACTACTTTTGATATGTTAACAAGCCCTTTTAGATGATGACGGTGAGAGCATCAGAGGAGGCTACTACAGGGGTTCTTTCGCCTAGCCAACTATTAACGGAGGGATGCAGTAACAACTTCCTCGTACTCAGACTGCTGCCCAGCACTCCTCAAACTTGTTTGGCTCTGGTTTCTAGAGACAGCTGTAATCAAACTTCAAATTTATTAACGACTTAATAGGTCAAAGCCAGCTGATGAAATTAAAAGAAACTAGATGTTTTAATTTAGAGTACTGAGATAATGATACTTAACTTTTTTACTTTAAGTTCATAACTTCGGAGAGACACAACACCGTGTTTTCAGGAAAGCCTTTTGCTAGTAATGCAGAAGCTGGGAAAGGTTTTGTCCCTCACAGGCTAACTTCCACTACTGCTCCTACTGCTGCACCTTACAGCTAAATCATTCTTAAAATAATATTGAATGCAACTCTTAAAGAATTGATGTTTACTCCCGTCTTGAGAGCTAAAACCTATAAGGGTTATAACAGCAACCTGCCTTTTCCTCATATCAGCAGCCCACAGGTGTGCGAGGAAGACCAGTTGACTAATACTCTCTAATCTCTGATGCTTTTAGCACTGATCTATTTGGCGTTAGTTTTTAATTTTAGCTTTTTGTTTACTGCTAAAGGTGAGCAGCAGATGACTGTAGACTAGTTAGGAGATCTTAATAAGAAGAGAAGAAAGGGAGAAAGTTTAATACTCATTGCATATACTCTTAATGAATCATTTGTGCAAAGTAAGAATTTCATATTAAGTGTTTGGATGATTTGTAAAAGTTAAAGAGGAGACGAGGAACAAATTTCTCTGGCCAGTTTGAGAGAAGCAAAGAAGCACTCAGTCATTAGCGACAAAGATTCTATAATGCAGGACGAAGATGCAAGACTTAGCGCAAAGAGCTTTGCCATAAAATATTTCAAGAAAATAAGGATAATATACAATGGATTTATTTGCCACAGTTTAGATTGATGAGAGAGTTGCGATTGTTAATGAAAACTTAAAGAGAGAAGAAGCTAACAGAATCCTAAATGCTTTCATATCTCTTCATTTAAATTAATCCTAGAGGCTATTCAACTGAAGAAGAACAAAGTTTAGTCGATCAGAGCAACCAAAAACCTTAAGAGACCTACTGCAAATGAGGCCTTGCAAGTATTTGAGAAGTTTGGAATTAAGGAGCCTCAAAGAAAGGTCCATCAGCCACCTAAGATGATGCCCATGCGACCAGTCTTCGCTCCTAATGGAAATTTTAAAATTCTCTATTCATTTATGATTGGTTTAAAATTTGCTAACTGTTAAGCAGAACACAAGCCAGATCGTAATTAATAAGGTGAACCTCAATCCTCGAATTGAGCTTGAAGATGAGAAGAAAGCTTATGCTGGTTTAAATAAATATATCTAAATGTGGTATTCTATTGAGAGTTTGACCGACATTTTACTAAAGCATGGGCAACTAGTTGAAGATTATGCAACTAATTAAATCTATAGCAATTTAGTAAAAAATGAAATGAGATGATGTAGAGCCTAACTTAGGAATGGAATTTAAGAAACTAAATTTGCAAACAGGCTTGGTGTAGAAGACGCATGAAAACCCTCAGTCCTTCGATGACCCCTACTTCATTCTAATCTATAATATTATATGAGGATTGAACTTTGAGAAGTTGCTCGCTCTGTGTAAAGTGCACACTCTGTAGTTCCCCACAAACCCAGTGGATTAGTTCTACTTGTTCGAGGATCTAGCTAAACTACTGCTAAAATAGATCAGAGAACATGAGAGGAGTCTCGCTGAGACAAGAGAATTATTAATCTGGAATTGTATCTCTTACTACAGTGAAATTATTTTAAGAGATTTGAGTGCTTCCAAGAAGTTGCTGAGACAAAAACTGCAGGAGGAGTTTTATGTAGTGTGCATGCTGAATGCAATCTATGGAAACCCTTGCATTCACTTGGTGTAGCTTCATCATAATTACAAAGGAGTTTAGAACTAAATAAAAAATCTTAAATTTTGAAAGTAAAAAGATTAATTTGAAACTACAATAAGGCAAGAGCAGTCTTTGGAAGACTAGACTAAATGGAAGATGTTTTAAAATACCTTACATTTATTAATTAAGATGAGTAGATCAAGGTACATAGAGAATTTAAAGATTAACACACCTTTGTAACCTAAAAGTAAAGAAGAAACGCACTCTCCGAAGTCATCATATAAATTCATACTTTCCTTAAAAAAGAAAATGATAAGTATGAGAAAAAGGTATTATTATTTTTAAAAAAATTTCAAAATTTTTCCAATCTAATGAAAGCGAATTCTCTTATTTAAAAGAAACATAAAAATTTATGGGCCATTAAAAAATTTCATTGAAGCTCTTATATCCAACGAATTGAAATAAGCCTTAAGTTTTATATCTAAAAATTTATTTTCAGTCTCTATCTTGAGCTTCACTTTTAGCTTGCTTAAAATATATCTTTTTATTATATTAATTTATGTTATAACACTTTGCATAATATTGATGATTAAAAGCAGGAAATAAATGTGGAATTTAAATATCAGCCTTTAATTAGATTCTATATTGCATTTTAAAAGATATTGGTTGACTTAATCTTGAGAAAATTGATGTGATTATATCTTTAAATTTAAATTTGCATTCACAAGTATGGAATCTTCAGGCAACAATTCTACGCAAGATGACAGCTAACCTCAAATATCTTCACCCCTTCCTCCAACTGATTCTATTGAAGAAAAGAAGTCCTCTTCTCAGACTAATGATGGTGCTGGTGATAAATTAGGAGCGAACGCATCTTATTTTTAATTAATTAATTACACTATCATATCGTTTTATCTCAGTCAAATGGAGATGATAAAGAAGAAGAAAAGAAAGAAGAAGAGAAAACTCAAGACTAGTCGAATTCTAATGGTGGAAGCAGCCCAAAGTCAGCAAATCCCGCAAATTCCACCAATGCATCTCAGCCACCCATAACTCCAGCCAATGATTCTAGTAAAGACCAAACTGATACCGCTTCCAAAGCAACTCAGTCTTAAGCATTATAAAACCATTTACACTTCAAAATGAATTCATTTACTATTGGTGTGATAAAGAAGTAAGATTAACTAAAAATTAATGCAAAAATGGAGAGCTACTTAGAGTGATTTTTTTAAGTTTCCTTTTTAAATACAATCATAAAAAATAATTTCCCCATTTTATAGATAGTTTTATTTAAATTTCAAAATCGCCACTTGAAGTTAGATAGAAAGTATTTATGACAAGAATCAATAATTTAAATTTCTCCGAAAAGAGATATTTCAATGTTTGAAATAACAGCAAAAAGATTATTTCAATCTTTTTTATATTTTTGGCAATTTCAGTAAAACAAAGAAGGATTTTAAATTTAAATTTAGTAGGTACAGTTTTATTTTCCTTTTAGAGAGAGATTCTAATTTTTTCCCCAAATTTTTAAGATAAAATTAAAGAGAGAAGCATCAGCTGAAATGAGTAGTGGCGATTCTAGGTAGTTTGGACCTTTGGGGTAAATGGTTTAAACTAAACCCAGCTCCACAAAATCTTTCTAAGGCTCAGCTATAAGCATTCTATTCAGCTCTGGATAGTCGAACATTCCTCCCCTCTAAAGTTCTTAATAAGCTACATAATCTACCACTACTTCCTCTACAAACCCTGTAGGTGCTTTTACAATTGTATAAGCACCCACCACTACAAATCTCTAAACAGGCACTACAACTGGTGTACCCACTTCAGCAAATGCACCTGCTAATATTGCCCCAGCTAATACTGCTGCCAATGTTAATACTTCTACCACTGTTACAACTGCTGCTGCTAATACCTCCATCACTGCTACTACTGGCGCTACTAATACTGCTACCACTGCTACTATTGGCGCTACTAATACTGCCACTACTGTTCCTGTAAACACTGTTACCACTTCTACTACTGGTGCTGCTAATACTACTGCCTCTGCTAGTACAGCAATAGCTAACACTTCTACCACTGCTAGTAAAGCAACTGCTACAAGCTCCTCAACAACTACAAATGCTCCTAGCACAAATACCAATCCAGCAAGTATCTCTACTGCAAGTACCATTACTACAGTACCAATCAATCCAAATTTTATCACCTCTAGTTATCAAGCCCCAATTCAAAATCCTTTTCATAGCAATACTTAGACTTCACAGCCAGTTAATACCTCAAGTTCAAGCTCAATACCTGCTAATAGTAATTTCCAGCACATCAAGCCCTAAGTATTGACTTAATAGACCAATAAAATTCTTACATCCTAGCCACCCACTTAGGGGCAAAATCAACTTGCTAATGTTACTTAGCCATCTACTGCATCCTTTTCCGCTCAAGCGAATCCTCTAGCCAATTAGAATATCTCTTAGCCTTCCATTTCTGCCTAGAATCTTCAAAATAGCTATAAAAACAACTCTTTGAGCTCTAACCCCTTCTTCAATCTACCTTAGTAGAAGACATAAATTCACAATCCACTTAAAGCCTAAGTTGTCTAATCTTCTCAAAATCCAAATTCCATTCCCACCACATCTCATTTTAATTTGAGCGATATTTTAGATAATAATATGTTAACTCCTCCTCAAATTTTATCTGGAGCAGGAAATGCTCCCATTCCTCAAAGCTATACCTTCCTACCTAATCCAACTTCTTCTCAATTTACTTCTTTAGTACAGAGCAGTTCTCAATAAAAATTGAAAATAGCTTTAAATTGAAATATCATTTTTTAAAATAATAACCGGCTCCTCCTCTGCCAAGCAACAATTCCTCAATTGTTCCTTCACAATCTAAGGCGGCTGCGGCTGATTCCAATCTAAATTTAACTTTAAAAATCCAAAGAGCAGATTAAAATTCAATAGTTTACAAAAACAAAATTAGAAGATGCAGGATACAACAACATCATAAAAGAAAAACCCTTTTCTAGATTCATCCAACAAAGCCCAAAATGACTCGTCCTTATTCAATTTGGACAGTAGGGCTACTTTAAATTGAATAATATTTTATCTTTATTATTATCCGTTCATCCCAGATTTTTCAATACTAGCTAGGAAGCTAGCTTTTACAGTCAGAAGCTACATCAATATAAAATATTATCTGGTATGAGAAAGTTCCTTCTAATTGTGGGAATATATAAATCAGTAAAATTACTTTTTTTTAAATAAATGGTTTTAGCAATAATCAATCGACATGAAGCGATTATTTTTACAGTACAAAGCTTTAGCACTTATGAAAAGTGCTTCACCCTTGTTTTTCTAGGCTTAACAGAAGCGAACTGATAAGTTTTTCAAAAATTGGGGCGAGACGTATAATATTTATATCTTACAACTTCATCTAAAGATGGAAATGCAAATTAAAAATCTGAAGTGAATAAAAATTCCCAATCATCTCCTACTATGCTCTAAAAATGGGAGATTAAGTTTAACTTGATCTCTAAAGGTATTTTTACCAGCAATGCTACAGTAATCTCCTCAAGATACAATCCAGTATCTGTCCTCTACTAATAGGTAAATGGGAATTTAATTTTAAAGTCCTCTTATTTTATCAAACTATTAAGTTTGTTTTGTAAGTAAATAAGTTATTTAAATATTATTTTATAAAAGTTACTGCTTTAAAATACTTGATAATTAAATCTTCATCCAAAAATGCAAGTAATATATGATATATTATTTTTTAATTCTATATTCGATATTTTTATTTAGAAATAATAGTTTATTTGAAGGTAAATTTTTAATGATGGATTTTTGAGTCTCTCTCTCGATAAAACTCTAATCTGAGACAGTCACTGATTTTGAATGATATCCTCCTAGCCAGAAAAGATTTTATCATTCAGAATAGTTTATTTTATGTGTTCATTTATTTATCTTAATTTTTTGAGCAAACTTAAATTGGTTAATAAATAGTGCTGAGAAGAAGCTGATGGAGATCTTTGATTCTAACAACGAGGATATCCAAATTCTGCTTCTTCCAAAGAAGCCAGCTCAAAAACTTTATCACACTTTTATAAGACTATTATAGAATGATGATGAAATAAAGATATATTTAAACCGGATGAGATAGACATGATGAGTTTGGAAGAGATGATGCCCCACCCTCCTATAAAGCAATATAAAACCATGCCCTCTCACTTCGAAATACTTAGGATGACACCAGAGCAGCTAAGGGCAGTAAAAGACTTCACTATCTATAATGAGTTTGGCGAGATTCAGTACCTCAGACCTGTTGATCTGACTGAAGTCGACCTCCAAAGTTCAATCTAGATTGAAAAGGGAGCTATCAAAGTTTGCACTTTAAAGGATGATGACAGCCAGCAAGAAGCTTTCAGAAAGCTCAGCAAACTTTAATTCTTTCTCTTTTTAGAATAAAATTAATTCATTTATTTATAATATAATGACGTGAAATTCATCTTTTAATCAGTATTCTTTTTATCTCATGCTTCAAGCTTTAACTTTTTTTCTTAAATTTTTGAATTTCTTTTTTTTCATGTTTATTTTTTATTGATGGAAAGATTAACTCTTTCTTTAAATTTATGCATAAATTAAAATAAAAAGAAGATTAGAAATTAACTAAAACTTTTTTTAAAAGAGAATATGATTTGATTTTAATAGTAAAGTGTGAATATATAAACCTGCTATTGTAACTCTTAATGAGTTAGATGAGAAGAGTTTGTGTTTGGCAAGAGAGTGCTCTGAAGGATTCAATAATATAATTTGGAGAAGAGATGTAAGTATACAATTTTATCATAATCTTAAATAGGGAGTGAATAATTCAAAATATCAACTTTCGCTTAAATTATTTGTTAGAGAGTGAGTTTTCATAATCCAGAGTTAAAGTGCTACCAGTTCAAATTACTCAACTTTGAACTCAAGGAACAAATCATCAACTAAACTCAGTGAAGGCATATCTGCTACAGACAATTCCAAAAAAATTATAAAATCTTATTAAATAAGGAAAATATAAAGTTTTGAATATCACTCATACCTGAGATGCTTGTAGTTCGAATGAGTTCGAAGTATTCTTAGATTAAACTAACGTCAAATCCTAAATTCTTTTTATTTCATAACCTCCTTGTAATTAAAAATTTCATCTGAAAAATCTAATGAGACATATAAAAAAAGCTGGTGAAGGTAATTTTAATGCCGCGATAAATTAGATAATAGACCTTGCGATTGTGATTATAGAGATAAGCTATTCTTGGACTTATTAAATGCGTAATAATAGAGTGCGAATATAATATTTAAATAATGAAGGCAGCAGATTAAGAAAATAAATAAAGACCCGACCAGGTTTACCCTCACAAGTCTAGCCCTTCTAACGCAGTGGTTGCAGACTCCTAGTTCGCGCAGCCACCGCAAAGAGAGGGAAATGGTCACTCATCTAGGAGATAGAAAAAAGCTCCAGAGAAGGTATCCAATCGGTTGCTTTCTTTTAACTTGTATCTTATAGAAGAATGATTTGCAACACCAAGAAGTCAATAATGTCTTTCAAGCTCCTGAAGATGAGAATGTTTTCGAAGTAAGACTTTGCTAAAATCTAGCTAAATTTGGCTTAAATAAGATTAGCTAGGGTTTGAGCTATTCTGTTTAATTTTAGGCGACAAGAATAGAGAAATCGCCAATTTTTTCAATTTATTTTGCGTTTAAATATATCGTGTACCAAATTGAGCATCATCATATAAGATGAGTGAAAATAGAAATGTGATAATTTAATAAGCATCTTCTAATTTATCTTCGAACTTTAGAGAGATGATAACATGACATTATAAAAAGTTGCATTTTTTAATGTCTTTATAATTAATGAGGCAGAACTCAGAAGCGATAAGATCAGATAACTTCAAGAATGTCTCAAACAAATAGTCTCTCTCTTCCGCGAGAGTAAGTTATTTTTAAAATTTTCATTCAAAACTTGCTTCGAATTTCTGTACTCTTTAAACTTACATTCAAATTTCGCCCAAAATCAAATTTCTCGACTTCACACATTCTTTTTTGGAAAAGATGCGTTAGTTGAGTGTGTAAAATGTGTGCATCTCACATTACATTGCTCTTGATGAAATGTTAAAAGATTCGCTTACAAGCTTAGAGATAAAACTGCGAATATAATTAAATTATTATTTCTACTACGAAAGAAACTAATTATAGCAAATATCATTCATAATGAATATCATCAGCTAATGCTAAAAACCTTTTCTTTAGAATCCATTTTTGTCTTAGTAGTCCCCACCAAATCCGTTTTTGGAGCAGAGGAATTCACCCATTCGTTAGAACTCTCAGCACAGAGGAGCTGATATTTCGTAAACACGATAGTAGCAGCCTGACCCTATGTCAGATTCTCAATAGTAGGAGGAAGAGGCGCAGCCCTAATTTTCTACCGACCCTGATCAGAATCCAGCGCCATTGAGACAGCAAAGTACCTAGAATGTAAACTCAGTCCCTCACTCCAACGTCATGTAGACTCAAGAATTCAATTCTTATTAAAGTTAATTTTATAGTCTCCTCGTACTTAGAATTAGTAACCTCCAGGTTAAATGACATTCAAATAAGTTGCTCGTAAGAGCTTATTTAAATGAATGGTTGAAGTTAAAGTCACCAGCCAAGTGGATAGAACTCACAGGCTCCAAGCAACTTAAAACTCAATCTTTCGAACATTAACGCTTAACAGCAGCAGCAGTAGAACCAGCAATAGAAGAGTCAGTAGTAGACTCCAGCCTTAGTAACTCAAAAGGGCAGACTACTTTCAAACATAGATCCTGATCTTGGACTCCAAAAAAAGCGACAAGGTGCTAACGCTTACAGTGATTGGATTCATAACTTTGCTTAGTTTTTCGTTATAAGTGAAAACAGAGGTAGCGTAGTAAGCTAGAGTCCAGCTCAGAATCCGTCTAGCCAGCCACAGAGAGTTTCAATTAAGAATCATAGATAGTCACAAGATGTCGGCAGCAATGATAATAGATCTATTAGGGGATATATGCAAACTCTGTTCTTTTCATATTTTACTTGGGAGCGGTAATTCAAGAGTTGGGTTATCAAAAAAATCCTACTATGAGAATTCAAAGGAACCAAAATAATATTTTAAAGAAGCATAATCACACATATTATCTGCGGTAGTAAACTTTAATATGGGAGCAGCAGGAAGCAACAATCCCAAGCTGATCTAGCAAAAGACCATAAATTTGAACTTCTTCGATGACTTACAGATCGGATCAGAAACTTAATCAATCCAGAATGCCAACAACTATGACTAGGTGAGTCAAAGTGCTTACATTTTCTCTTATTTTTGCTGTGAACCCAGGAGGCATTCCATAAGATTGGTTTTAGGATCCCAACTTCTCAGTAATTTACAAAAACCCCAAGGGGAGTGAATTCCATTTAAGTATTCATCTTGAGAATAATTCATGGATCAGGCAGACTAGGAAGATGAGCAGATCTATGAGTCTAGGATACTAGACACCCCTCTCATAGATTATAATACAGATGATCTTAATTAAATAGGTGAGAGCTCCAGAAATGGAAAGGGAAACACTTAGCCTATGCAATAAAAACAACAGATCACGAACTTGAAAAGCTAAGTTCATAATTAAGACAGAATCAAAAGTTAATAGCAAGCCAGGTCTAGACACCCACTTCATTAGAATGTGAGAGAGGAAAATTTGAATAAGTATATTGGATTTAATTCTATCAAACAAATCTATTGAATGAGAATGGCCCAGAGGAAGAATAGAGAGCTCCTAGATAAGTTAATAAAGCAGATCCTTATTCAGCGTATTAGGAAGGGAACAACAAGCACGCAAAGAGCATAGCTCCATCTGAACTGGATCTTTACTAAATGTAGCAGGTACTGAGTTCAGGTTAAGGCTTTGTGGAGGAATACCATCCTAACTCAGAGCTTGATATCGGTACTATACATTAACGCTCCCATTCTTATAATAAAGACTGATCCATTTCCTTTTTAAAGAAATAATTTTTGTAATCTTCAAAAGCTATAAACTAGAATCTTGACTTCGAAGAAGGAAGAGGAGACTTCAACACTCTGAACAAAGACTCAGAGGGTGATGGGTTCATTCCCAATATCAAGCAAGTATATTTCCATATTTTATTGCACTTTTTATCTTTCTTGAAACAAGGAGTCCATAAAGTACAATCTCTACACCTTAATCAATAAATCTTAAAAATCCATTAAGTTTCCAGTAATGATTTTCCATTAATTTAATTTTGGATGAATGACATGGATCTTTTGAAGCCTATGACTTAGGAAAGAAATAGAAAGAAGAGTTCCAGAGGAGGAAACAACAACAACAACAACAACCATTCTAAGCTAGAAATAAAGGGAGGTCAGGAGCAAATATCCTAGTCCAGGTTGAATGATATCTTCATGGGTAGAAACCTTGACAATTCTATTTTCAAAGTCAATAAGGATCTTGATGAGTAAAATTAAGTAAGTAATTAATTAAAGTTTAGATTAAACTACAAACCTTGTCGATTGATACTTAAAATATTAAATATTTTAGCATACAAAATCTGATTATCATTATGATGATAAAGGGGTCAATATTTTTCACTCAAATGAAGATATTATTTTGTATCATTTAAAAAAAAAACTCTTGTCATTAATTTCACCAGATTTTCTCTATATTCTAATTTTAATGAGTAAAAATATTTAATATTTAGGAATGAGTCTGAGATCTATAAGAAGATAACCAATGACATAAATGAGAAGCCAACTTGGGATGACAAAAGAGCGAGAATGTTGATTTAATTATAAATCTTTAAGTTCTAAATGCGTATTATGATTTTGGGAAAGTTGCAGGACGTTAGAGCGAAACAAGAGGGCGAGAAGAATGACTTCCTCATGGTAGTAGAGAAGTTACCAATTGAGAGAGTAGATGATATTGAAGGGAGATTTAAGACAATTTAGCAGCTCGCTTGTCTTATAAGAATCAACGTCAGCAGTCTTTGCTTCTACATCATCAAAACAAAGATATTCGAAGCCATTTCACTCATGGTCATTCAAAATTTATTCCGCTTGAATTTGAATTTAAGATTTAAGCAATGCAAATTATCTCAAACAGTGTGTTCTTAGCTATTGAAGACCCAACTAGTGATACCCCTGCTTCTTATTAAGGCTTTCTGGACACTATGTTCTTAACTCTCTACACAATTGAAATGTCATTCAAGATCATCGGTCTCGGTTTTAATTTATTAACTATCATATATTCTTTTTAAAAAGTAGTTTCCTATTTAATAGAGGAGCTTACTTAAGAGATGCTTGAATTAACTTAATAATTCTAAAGTTTTTTATTATTTAGCTTGGAACGCTCTTGATTTTTTGATTGTGGTTACAGCCTACATTAAATGAAATTAACTTGAGTTTACTTTCCCATAAAATTATTTGTTGATTCCACTTATCATTAACAGTGGAGGAGTGAACCTCTCTGGTCTGAGAGCATTCAGAGTCTTGAGACCTCTTAAGTCTATTTCAAGTATTGCTTTAAACTTATATAATGAATTTTATAGTAAGTTTATTTATAATGCAAAGCTAAATAGTTTGGCATTTGAAATTTAATTGCTGGTCTAAAAGTTATCGTGTCTGCTCTTTTGAGTTCACTTCCACTGCTCAGAGACACCATTATCGTGCTGGTGTTCTTCTTCTTCATTTTCGTAAAATTAAATTTGAAATAACGAGCTTTTCGCAATTGCTGGGCTTTAGCTTTTTACTGGTTATCTGAAAAACCGTTGCGTGAATGTGGAAACTGGATTGCCTGACAGCAGTGACATGTTTTGCGGCTACATCGATTGCAGGCCTGGCTACTTCTGCGGAAAACGCATGGCTGACATGGACTTTGACTTATTATTATCGTATTTTTTTTTAAATTGACTAGAAAAATTTCAATAACGTCTTCTATTCACAATGTATGGTAAATGTGTTTTATTCACTGATGATTGTGTTCACTTCTGTGACTTTAGAGGGGTGGACGAGCACTATGTACGCCATCTCTCAATCTTTCACCAACCTTTCAATAATCTACTTTGTGCCTATGGTGTTCATCGGAGGATTCTTCCTCATGAACCTCACTCTCGCAGTTATCCAGAGTAAGTTCACAGCCATGCACGAGGCAAAGGCCAAAGAGAAAAGTTTAGGGCTCATTCATAAGAAAGTGCAAGAGCCATTAACAAATTAGCTATAGGTCTTTTTTTCATTTTAGAGCTAGACTTTGTAACATATGATCACCTAGATGATGCAGGCCAAAGCAAGAAAAAGTAAGCTGAGCTAGATGTCAGGAACAAGATCATTAGAAAGTTAAAATACATTAAATCAATATTATTCCCATCTACATAATAATCGAAAGTATATTTTAAAGTGGAGGATGATTCTCTTTATTAAAGAGAGAATAAGATACAACATCAAGCTATACAAGTCAAAGAAGAAGAACCCAAATGACACCACCCAAAATAATAACAAGAGAGATAGAACAAACACAATTAGCACTGGTCTGGAGAATGGACACTCAAATGGCAATGGTGGTGGCATTGACTATGGCCAATTCTTTAGTGGTGGACTCCTGGGTAACCATGGGGATCTAAAAAATAAAGCACTATTTATCATAAAAATATGATCTTCGGCCAGCGAATGAATCTAACCTTAACATAGTGATGTTATTTAAGATTTGCTTAACAATTCGCAGGATGCAATTGAGATGGATACCTAGCAATCTCATAAGCATATTATGTTTGCAAGTTCTACATTTGTAATTCATAGGATGCTGATGACTTCATCTCAGTCTAAGAATTAATATATTCTTCATCTTTGTTTATAATTTTGAGGTCTTTTCATTCTAGGAATATGCTTCATTAGGAGATCTAGTTGCTTCCACTTTCCAACGATGAGAGGCCAGCGAAGTAACACACTCAAGGTCCAAATAAATTCAACACTCAAAATTTCAGACTTCTTGACCAAGAAGCAATTGCTGAGGATGATGATGAATATAAGACTGAGTCACTCAAAATTAAGTTACTGAAATTAAATTACTACTATGAATGAGTTTAGCAACATCATAGCTAGCAACAAACATTTTGGGGGGAAGCACAAGAATAAAAGAGGCGAGAGCAACGGCAGTCGCTCAACTCCAAAGTCTAACGCAAATGAGGACATCAGGCGCTCCTCCTCAAGGAGCTCATTGTTAGCATATAAAGAAATATACTTTAAACTGATTTTCCAATCTCTTTACTTTTCAAAATTTAGCAATAAACTTCCAAAATTAGATTCAGTTTTTGCAATAGAACATTCTGCAGTAGTAGAAGTCGCCTCTCACAAATCAGATAGCAATATCCTCTCCTGGAAAGTCAGTGAAGCTACTTGGCATGCAAAGTTTCAAGCGAAGAGGTGAAAGCCACACTTCAGATCGTCCTCTCTTAAAGAAAAAAGACACATCAGAGTAATTACAATAAATTGATTATCATAAATGATAAGAGATGGCCTTGCTCAGTAAAAGTCCCACAAATAAGAAGAGCTCAAACTTAAACACCTAACGCCAAAGCTCTTCGAAGGGGCTGCTTAATAAAAAGCTTTCAAACAGCAACTATGGGAACCCCAGCGTTCAAATAGATGAATAATTCTTCTTAGACTTTATCAATCACGACTTAGAGATTCTAGAGCAGGCATTTACTGAGAAGTAGCTGAAGGATTTTGCAGCTAGACTTGAACATGAGGATCCTGAGTTGATTAGCGCGATCGGGAACAGCAATATGCTAATGGTTGAAGCAGGGGAAGAGGAGCTAGATAGGATGGGAGGACATCAGTTCTCAGAGATTTCTATAGTTACAGACGACTATAATAGCAGGTACCCATAGAACAACAGAATCAATGATGATGACCAAGACGATAAATAATTAACTACTTATATAGTATGTGTGATCTAGCAATTATTATAGGTTTTGATAAGAACACATCTCCATATACAACTACAACTGGTTTGTTTGCTAAATCAGGCAACAACTATCATAGACAAAGATCAAAGAACACTAACAACTTTTTCATGAGCTAGGATCTTAGTATATCTCAAGACGAGTATGATTCCAGCAGAACAGATGGTCTTAAAAAAACGAAGATAGTTAATTAATTTTATGATCAACTTAAGAAGGGAGAATATGGTCCACGAGAAGGAGGGAAGAGGTATCATAATAAGATGGACTTATAGTCCCCAGGAACTTATCAAAGTATTGGTATATAATAAAGTAAACTTCATTAAAAATAAGCATGTCGAATGATGGCCTTACTAATGGTGAGATAGTACCTCTTGCTAGACAGGGAACAGACACAGAAACTGTAAAAAATAAGCATATTGGAGGAATGAATGGCAATCAGAGTAGAGGCAAAAAGTTTGCTGAATCTACTGCCACACATAACATTTATGGAAACCTCTCTCAAAGCAATATTACTGCCTTCAACCTAAAAATGATTTTTATTATTGAGCACTATAAAAATAATTTTGAACCAAAACGGAACCATCCTCTTTCAAGGAATTTTTTATGTTTATTCATTTTTAAATCCACTCAGATGCACAATTGGTTCATTCCCGTACCACCAAGGATAATGGAAAGAAGTCTCTAATGGCTAAAAATTTAGCTAGTTTTTAATTGCTCTATATTATTATGGGGAGTAGCAAAGTGATTCCCTTTGATACAGTTCCTTCCATGAACAGACACCAGAGAAAGAGATTTGGAGCAGGGACTGTGGGCAATGCAGACGAGATCCCTCTGGACTAATCAGTCCTTAACTCTCGCTTCCTTATCAGTGAGTATCTGCAAAAGCACTAGAAGATTTACTTGATCAAGGAGATGTTTAACTTTGAATAGCAGACCAATGATATTTTCGAATAGAGAGAAGCAAAGCATAAGGAGCAGGTCAGGCAATAGAAGATGAATGATGCAACAGACTATAACAGAAGTCCTATAGGATAGGGAAGGCTAAGAGTTTTTCTTTTACTGTAACTTATTTTTACTCGTCTTTTATTTTGAGGCTAGCCTTCTTGCGCAGGAAAATAAAACCGTATTAGAGGAAAGTCTTCTTCCAAGCGAAGGAATACAAAGCAGACGAGAGCCAGATGGAGTATCTTCATCACCTAGGAATGGAAGGAAATGAATTGATTGGCCTTATAAGAGAGCAGTTTAACGAGCCGTATATTACGAACACATATGTGACTGGCACTCTCTCCATTGCAATTCATGATAAGAAAGACTATCGAACTAATCGTACCAGGAAAATTCAAAACGTCGCTTACAAGTAAGACGAAGATGAGGAAATTAAACTATTTCAAATTTTGGTGAGGAGGATCTTGAGGAATCTATCAACTAAAGCTACAGCATCATGCAAGGAGGAAGTCTTTATTTTTATTTGTGGAAATCCAAGCGTCACAAACAACAGCATGTTTATTTAAAACAGTATAAATGCTAGCGCATACATGAGGAAACTAAAAACCGTACACTCAAAACCCAGATATTAGTATAGTAAATCTGAGGTAAATTGTTATAATTTCTTCCTACAAAAATCAAGAGATTAAGTTTAATTCTTCTAGCCATTTATATAAAGTATACGAAAATCTTTATTTAACTTCTTTCCATATTATTTTTAGTTTTCAGGGCTTTCCCTCCTAGCTAAGTGTTATTTTTTATTAGTCCCACAAGAAGAGATCAAGAATCTCTAGCAAATAATTATTAATTCTACTATATTTACCTTTACATATTATTAGACTCTATCATAATTACTTTTAGTTTTAAATGACTTGATGTGGTTTCTTAATATATTTTCTCCCTAACTATTTAAATTTGTATAATTAATTGAATTTTGAGAGATTTGGTGGGTTATACTCTCAATCGAAGACTGTTTTTTATTTAAGCCTAAGTCAGTTATGAAGATCCTAGGGGCAGAGCAGCAACTGATATAGGACATAAAGTCACACTTGTTCTTGCAGACAACTCAAAACAGAATACTTTCCAAGTCCAAGAAGAAGACAAACTCAATGAGCAACTCTCTCCGCTCCTAACTCAGAAAAATCAATAAGAGCACAATGCAGACCACTGCTGGAGTCATTGACTCTTCCGCAAAGAGACAACTCTTGCTGTAAAAGGCAGCTGCCAAAGACCCTAAGCTACAGAGGAAACTCATTCTCAACGGCTTGAATAGAGATGCTCACAGAAGTATGATATTTAGACCTGTGGTGACTAAGCGTAAGAACAGACTCACTCCAGATGATATTCTCGCTTGCCCCAGCATTTACAATAAATAGACTCATAATTTTAAAATTATGGGCAAGATAAATTTTTAAGGTCGGAGATAAATAAAGATTATCTTACTCTTTATCCCATTTTAGTAGAAAATTGCTGAAAAGTATCGTTAATCATTAGAAAGTGGAATTATAATTATAATAGTAACCTAAATTAGAGCAGGAATAATTATGAAAAAAGTAATCCAAACAAATCATTTAAAAGTATTAATTAATGATAAAAGCTCATCCAGGAGATAAATAAGCAAAAATTAGAGGCTTGAAAATCCACTTTTACAACTAAAAAATCTATATTTAAAACAATTAATTCCAACACTAATATATGGCTTACTCAAATTGATTTATAATAAGTGAATTATTAAATTGAAGGTATGCTTGAAATTTCAGAAGAGGAAGATGAAAAGGATGATGACGAAGAGGAGGAGAGCTCTGACGATGATGAGATTAATGCCATTAAGGATGATTTCATTGATTGGCCAATCGACTGCCGCGTTGAAGTCCTCAAGTCCAAAAAGAATGCTCTCTCCAGTAAAAAGAATACAGTTCAGTGGTCTGGCCAGGATGTGCTTACTGATTTCGACCCAGACAACTACTCTAGCGCTATCTTTAGTATGAGTTTGATTCGTATTTGGCCGAAGGGACCTTACGGATGGTGGAAGCAATTTTAAATTCCCATTAAGCGTTTTGTGAAAGGACCGTTATTTGATAACTTCATGACATTATCTGTCTTCATCAACACTATAGCTTTTGTTTAATCTCAAAATAAAAAAGCATGCTTATAAGTAGCTCTTGCTATGGATAGATATGGCTTAATTATAACCATTCTATCATTTAATAGCAATTTAAGGCATAGATCCTGATACTTAGGCCTCCTTGCAAACTATGAACACTGTCTTTCTCAAAGAATAAAAGAACTAAATAAAGTTGTTGTTAGTCTTTACTTGGATATTTATGGTGGAGTTAGGTTCGAAGCTATTAGGATTGGGACCTATAAAATACTTCAAAGATCGAATGAATTATCTTGACTGCATGGTGGTCATCCTCTCTATTCACTTAAAATATGCTATCCTCTGTTTTTTATTCTTTGCTATGATAACCATTTTTTGATATTTTGATTGTTGAGATGACCCTGAGTGGAAGCTCAAACCTATCAGCTTTCCGTTCCATAAGAATCTTCAGAACTTTCAGAGTGTTGAGAGTTGCTAGACTTCTGCGCTCTATGTAGTCTATGCAGGCAATTTTAGGTGTGCTAGTCAGGTCGATGGATTCCTTCATTTACCTGGCGTTGCTCTCTTTCAAATACTTATAATTTGCATGCTCTTAATGCTTTTCGTGTTCATTTACGCACTATTAGGCATGCAACTATACTCAAAATAGATAACGCTTCTATCTTTCTTTCTTTAAGATTTATTATACGGAGGCAACTACAACTTCACAGCCAACTACGCGGATCCACCAGGCATCCCCAGAACTAACTTCAACAATTTCAACTCCGCATTCTTAATAATTATTCTTGACTGTGTTCTAAGTCTTGACTCTAGAGAATTGGCCTGACTTGCTCTACGATGCTTTGCGAAGTGGAGTATCTCAGCCCATCACTATCGCTTACTTCGTGTCGTGGGTGTTCTTGGGCAACTTCATGCTGCTGAACTTATTCTTAGCTATCTTGCTCGACTCCTTCACTTAGGACTCTACTTCAAAGAGCCATGAAGAAGAACTCATAAATTCCCTGATTTGTGATAATAAAATAAACTTGATGACAAGTAGAAGTGGAAGAAGCATCTTAATGAGTTAGAAGAGCTGGAAGGAAAGGAACTCATTGAGTTTTATCAAGAGGCTTAAGATTAACATTTATTATAGCAAAGAATTTGATTAAAATCTGCTAATATGTAATGATTAAAATGGGACAGTTATTTCATTTAACCATAAATATTTCCAGTCAACAATTTGATCTTAATTTCCATAATAGTGATACTAATAGATGAATATAATGTATCCCTAATTTCAAACCATTGCTTAACTTGAGTGAATTGATTAACTTCTATCTAAAGTTATTAAATTTTCATAGATATAATATTTCACAAATTCTGTACAGAAGACTTAACAATTCAACTTAAGAAATAATCAAATAAATGTGAGCCAGATTATTATATATCTTATTATCTAAAAAATTATCTTTATTATATCAATAAGATACCTAAATAAAGATGAGGGCAATCTTTATGTTTGCAATTATTTTGGCTATCATCTTATTTGAGTGTGAATGATGGGAAGCAAGGAGGACTAGGTGGAGGAAAAAAGAAGAAGAAAAAGAAGAAGGACGAGAATATGCTAGACGAGAGCTTTGAATTTACTAAGGATATACTCACAAAGAAGAAAACTACCAAGAAAAAGAAAATTGACTTTGACGGGGTAGAGTGCGAGAACAGTCTTTACTTCCTCACTAAGAAAAACAAGCTCAGAATCTTCTTATATAGGATGCTAACCAATAACGGATTCGAAACCTTCATCCTCTTCCTCATTCAAATAAATACTACCCTTATAAGTTCATTTGAAAGAAGTTTATGTTGTGCACTTTTATAATTGTCTTCTCCTCAATCAAACTTAGTATAAATAAACTTGTGGTAGACAGTTACATATTCGACTGGCCTGAGGATGCGCCTATTGTGATTGCTTCTAATAGAATAGATTACTTCTTCACTGGTGTCTTCGCTCTGGAAAGTGCACTTAAATCCTTAGCATTCGGCTTTGTTTAGGATAAAGGAAGCTACCTGAAAAATCTAAATATTTATTGAATGAATGGCTTTCGATACCTGAGAGAAGCATGGTCATAGCTTAAATTTGTAATAATTTCTTAATAAAATTGGCCTGTTTAAAAGACTCGTAAATTATTTGAGCTTGACTTCTTTATTGTTTGCACTTCTTTAATTGATGCTTCTTTTGAGAGTGTAAACCTCCCCATTATTAAGATTCTCCGTCTTCTAAGAACTTTGAGACCTTTGCGTTTCATTTCCCACAATTCTGGTATGAAGACTATCGTCGTCGCCTTAGTAGGATCAGTTTCAGGTATTATTAATGTGCTCATTCAATCTGTTCTATTATTTTATTATAAATTAGCATATTTTATTCGATTGTGGTGTTTGTGGTATGGATGATGTTGCTTTAAATTTAATTACCTTTTCTTAATGAACTTTACGTTTTAATGTTTGGTATTTTGGCAGTAAATTTCTTTGGCGGAAAGCTTTAGTACTGCACGGAGGGAGAATTCATATATCGTAACAAGGTCGAGTGCCTTAGAAACAGAGGCATGTGGAAAACTAGGGACTACAACTTTGATAATCTAGGCACTGCTATGATCACTTTGTTTGCACTTGCTACTCTTGAGGATTACCTATAAATTAATTTATTTGCACTATTGATTGGCCAGACACGATGTACAATACCATATATGCAACTGGAATCGAGTCAGGTCCTTAGATTAACGCAACTCCAGCTAATGGCTACTTCTTCGTCGTCTATATCCTCATTGGAAGTTATCAATTTCATTCTCAATAATCTCTCTCATAGTCAACAAAATTTTGTTACCTGTTCCTTAACCTATTCGTTTTATCATTGTTGGAAATTCCCTTTTACAAAAATTAGTTGTAAATTCGTGGGTGTTATCTTCAAAGAGTTTGTGGAGGCTCAAGAAGAGGAGAAGGCAAGTATGATGCTCAAAGACAATCAGATGCGCTGGGTGGATATGATGAAGATGATAGCAAACTCAAATCCAGACTTCGAAACTACCAATAGGCCTAAGCAAAAATGGAGAGCCATCATTCATCATAGTTTAATTAGTAGAGTAGTAATGTAGCTCACATTAATAATTCACTACTACATGACCGGAGATTCTGGCAACAAGATAAACTGGGTAGATATATTTGTGATGCTGTGCATCGTCCTCAATATGTTCCAAATGGCAGTTAACTTTGAAGGATCAAGCTTGACTTACTAAAAGGCTCTTTCTTAAAAATGCAGTCTTTATTTAATACTCTAGAGTTCATAAACTACTTCTTCACTGGAGTGTTTGGACTTGAGTGCATACTCAAACTTCTGGCATTTGGCGCATCTTACTTTACGACAGGCTGGAATTAAAGGATATGGAATTTAATTGAAGATCTTAGAATATCTTTGACTTCTGCGTCGTACTTGCCTCTTTCTTTGATATCATAATGAACCAGTTGTCTTCAACTTCTTTGAAATTCCTAAGAGTAGGTCCTCAACTAGCTAGAGTCATGAGAGTTATGAGAGTGAGTAGACTCTTCAGACTCATCAATAAGTATAAAGGACTTCAAGCACTTATCTAGACTATTATGTTCTCTCAAATTCATGTATTGATTTATTCGCCATTATAAATAGGTTCTCTCTGCCTTCTTTGGCAAGTGTATTCTCCTTGCTACTTTTGACTTATTTCATCTTTGCGGTGCTTGGAAACTTCCTTTTTAGAAATATCACACAGGGTGACCAGATAGATTTAATTTCTCTATAATTCTATAATCTATTGTTAATAGATGAGTTCACTAACTTTACTAATTTCCAAAATGCTTTCATGACAGTGATAAGAATGTCTACAGGGGAAGATTGGGTGTATATCATGTTCGACTGCATGCGAGGGGATGCGGACGATTGCATCCCTAACAAGACTTGCGGTATCGCTTATGCACCAGTCTACTTCTTTATTATAACATTAATTAATTAAATTCTTTTTAAATTTGGAGAGTCTACTACATTCCATTTGTGATGATAATCCAGTAGATCATTCTCAATCTTTTCATCATGGTTATCATTCAGCAATTCGAACTGTACTACCTCCAAGATGATAACGTACTCGAACGCTTCAAGGATCAACTCATCATCTTAGACTAAAATGATAATTCAGTTAAATTCGATTACCAATCTTCAAGAAGACATGGACACGCTTTACTATGGACCACGATTGTAGAAAGCTCAAAGACACAAAGCTAGTTATTTTCTTCCGAGCTATGGAGCCACCCCTAGGAATGAGCAATCTTAAAGACTCGGAGATTATCAAAAACGTCGTGCTCATGGAACTCCAATCAGATGAAGAGGGATTTGTCTACTTCCTTAAATTATAGAATTAAAACGCAAATAGAAGGTATAGACAGTTATTTGTTTTATTGATTCCATGAGTTGCTTTACAGATCTATGAGAAGAGTTTACGGTGAGCAGCATGTGCGTAACAAGATCTTGGTTGATGTTGAAGTAAAGACACTTCAACGAATTGAGTATCTTAAGAATAAAGTGAAGAAGGAGGGCTGGAAGAAGGAGAGAACCGCAGCCGCTTAAGTGAACCCATTCATGCTCTATTTTCTCTTACTTTAAAAATTCTCAAATGCTGCATATGTATATGAAGATCTCTTTCAAAGCTTGGAAGGCCCAATTTATAACCAACTTAGACAAGAGAAAGAAAGAGCAGGACTAAACATTAAAGTTGATAATATTAAAAGTTGTTCTACATCTTTATGATTACCTAAGGGAGAACACGAACATGGATAACTTTGATTTGCTGAGCGAGGATTCAGACATAGATCTCGATCCAGAGAATGCAAGAAATCGCAAGGAGGAAGATGAGTGGGAATACAAGACAGAGGAGGACTTAGAATGCAGTGAGAACGAGGAAAGCTACTATGAATACGATGAGGGCAGTAGCTTCCACCAAAATGAAGAAGAGGAGGAGGAAGATGAAGAAGTAGACTCATCCCGCATGCTAAAGCACTAAAGCCAGGTTGATGAGGATACTGTGCGCAAGAATTAAGCCAAAATCTAGGGCATACTAAAGCATCATGCGGCCTCATCACGCCAAAGCCAATAAGACTCCTCAAGGATCTATGAGTATATTCATCATTAAGAAAGTAATTCTTACTTATGAAAAGGGAATCGTGCACAACAAATCGATTCTTGTTTAGGATGAGGATGCAGAGGTAAAGTCAGAGAGACAACTATCCTCTCGTCAAAAACTTAGAGGAGACTCGCCAAAGGAGCATCTCCATCACAATAATGAGCATGGAGGTGTCATCAAAACAGGAGAGAGCTAACCCCGTCTTCCAAGGTTACTTCAAGATGAGGATACCTAGATTAATGTAGCTCAAGCCAAGAGAAACTCAAAAGGAATAGCTTAAAAGTGCATTTGAGAAAAACTTTACATTATTGAAGGAGTTTTGTATGTTGATATTCCAAGGAAAAGATAGAGCAACAGTTAACACTCGCTCTCTAATAGAGAACCCTATTCAAAGCAAAGCAGCAGCCCTGGTCATAGCAAGTCCTCAATCAGTCCTCATCTTTTATTAACCCCTAAATATAAAAGTTATCCTCGAATTGCACCTTCAAATGGTATGACCCCAGCTCCAGTAAGAGCCAATGGCCTTACTCTCGATCTCTAGGATCAAAGCAATGTGAATTCCTAATCTAAGGCTCAATAGTTCAAATTCCAACTTCAGCTGACTGATAATTACTTAGGAAACTCTTACAGACCAGTAGAGGGTGATCAGCAACCTACTGAAAACAAAGATATGTAACAGAGAATCAAAACCCCAAAACCCCATAAGAAAGTGAAAATAAGTTGTGTATAATTAATTTCTTTATTAATACTTATAATCATGCGAGTCAAACGCGAAATTACTCAAAAATAACTACATGATCCATCCTATCTCAGTTTCATTTTGACTCT
>JAJKFJ010019882.1:0-28696 GCA_027382625.1 Tetmemena sp. SeJ-2015 | reverse complement strand
TGAAGAGACTCCCGCTCCTCAGTTGGTTCAACAATCAGCAGGCCCTAGAGTTGTTTCCATGACCAGAGAGCAATTCAATCAGTTACTCCAGTCTCAAAAGTCAGCTTATCTTCTTATAAGTTGTAGTATATTAAGTCAGCTGAAGTGTTAACTGCCAACTAGACAATCGTCTCAGCTAACAACCTCGTTTGATTTACAAGTTAATTCCATAGCTAAAATGCTTTGACTTTCAGTGACGCTAGCTCGCGAGAAGAGCAGGTTTCTTCTCTCGCAGCTGTTATCAGTAAATTTCACTAAAATTAAAGAATATTTTCTCGCTCATACCTTTAAGCTCTAGCCATTATCTTCATTGCTACTGACGAGTCTTTTCCATTTTCATTATGATGAAGACTGCTTATTTACCTTTGATAACTAAATAGTAATGGATTCTCTGAGATGGGTGAATTCTATAAGAATAATTTGGGAAAATCTTGTTGTTAAATTATGAATTACTCTGAATTCCATAATAATATTCATCTTTTTAATTAAGCCCTCTGATGCTGTCTAAGTCCTCAACCCATAAACTCTTCAAGATGCTGGGAGCATCTTAATCATCACTTCCTCACAAAAATCTGAAAATTAGTGCAAAACCTTAGCTAAACCACACATAATGCCAAATGCTAAAGCAAAATCAATGTGCATTCTCCAGTTAGCTACAAACGCCGATTCAACAAGACTTTGGAACAATTGCCATTAATGTCGAGGCTTCAAAAATAATGGAAGCCAGGCAAAGTCAAAACACTTATGACAATCAATTCATTCATATATTTAATAAAAATGATCCATCGAAATAGTGGTGTACTTATTGATAATATTTGTTTTTAAAGGATTATAATGACACCCGGGATTACTGGGAAGTCAAAGACCTAACCTCTCTTGAGGTAGAGATTTCAGACAAGCCCGGCGTGCTATTCAGCATTATGGAGGTCTTTAGGAACCATCAGATTAACATTCATTCATTCATTTAATTAAATAACTCATTGCTTATGGCAATGTATATTTAAACATGACGAGGATACTTTCGCGCCCCAAGAAATAAATAGATGGGGAAGTGCTGGTGAGTTTCCAGGCCGACCTTAAGGGCGATTTAAAAGACTTTAAAGTATAGGCTTTAATTGCCAACCTTAAACAAATATCTAAGAGAGTTAGCATTTGCGAAACAATTGAGGTCCCCTGGTTCCCAATTAAGATTAGCGATTTTGATCACATTGGAAAGTAATTGCTCACAGCAGGGGAAGGCATCCCCATTATAGACCATGCTAGCTTCACTGATTTGCTATTATTGGTGTATGAGTATCAGGAGTAGAATATATTATTATGATCCTGTATATCTTAAAAGAAGGGATGAAATCGCTCAATTATCAAATAGCTACAAGATAGGAGATAGAGACCTACCAATTATTAACTACACTTAAACGGAGAAAGAAACTTGGGGCTTCCTTTACACTCGGCTAGTTGAGCTCTAAAAGACCCATGCCTGCTAGGAGTATTTATAGATTCTGAATTAATTCTAAAAAGAGGTTGGCTACAACAAGCACAACATCCCATAGCTCAATCTATATACTGAAATATAAATTGATGACTACTTTCTTAGAAATTAATTACTTAGAATGAATGACATTTCGCATTTCTTGGAA
This sequence comes from Tetmemena sp. SeJ-2015, assembly GCA_027382625.1. Taxonomy (NCBI): domain Eukaryota; phylum Ciliophora; class Spirotrichea; order Sporadotrichida; family Oxytrichidae; genus Tetmemena; species Tetmemena sp. SeJ-2015. The sequence continues at coordinate 27,020 of JAJKFJ010019882.1, read as the reverse complement.
GAAAAGACAGGCTGGAGAATGAGACCAATTGGGGGGCTTCTGTCTCAAAGAGAATTTTTAAATGGCCTCGCCTTCAAAATTTTTCACAGTTCTTAGTATATAAGACATCACAGTACAAGTAAAAGTTTATAATTGCGAATTTGAGTACACCACTATATACCCCCGAGCCAGATATTGTCCATGAATTAATGGGACATACACCTATGTTTGCCCATCAGGACTTCGCCGACTTTTCTTAAGAAATCGGACTAGCCTCACTAGGCGCTGATCAAAACCATATACCTTAAACGTTATATTGTAGGAATTTTAAATAAAATAGGTGATTGGTTAAAATAATAAATGGAGAGTTGCAAATTATGTCAGTTGAAATCGCAGATTCACCACTGATCTGCAGCTTTTTCGATAGAGAATAAAACATTAATATGATTTCTTCTTTAATCATTTCCTTAGCCCCTCTCAGCAGAGAGTATAATGACTCGCGCACTCTTCTTCTTCCTCATCATCATTTTAATTAAAACTTATGTCGCTTATAACTTTTTACTGAGTGCTCCCACTCAAAAATTGCAAGGAAAAAAAGTTCTAAGAATTTAATGCTGAATCGAATGGTTTAATTATTATTTAAATTGGACATACTTTAACTGCCACTCATTTTCTCCATTTTAATTTAATGCTTAATCTAATTCTCTTTTTTATTAAATTCTCATCTATATTAATTATTTCATAAAAACAGCTTTTTAGTATCCTATTTATAGTTCTCTGAGAATTTTATTTTTAATGCTCCTCTTATGAAGAAAATTATGTCTTTTATATTTGAAATGTTCTAACTAATTATAAGATTATTTGTATTGTAAATTTTTAAGATTCGAAAAGTAATAACTATATTTTAAAAACTTTAACCCACAAAATAAGGAATTATTAACTTTATATTATAATATTTATGATATAAAAGCAATGTATGTTTTTGTGGTTTGTAGAATGAATAAGAATTGAGGAGACTTGCTGCTCTGTATTTTTACACAATAGAATTCGGGATGTGCAAAGAGAAGGGAGCCCTAAAAGCCTACGGAGCGGGTTAGTTGGGAAGTCTTGGGGAGTTATAATATTGCCTAACTGATAAACCTAAGTACTAACCCTTGGATCCATACGAGATAACATAAAATCACCTAGACTTAAAAATATTCATCACAAAATGAAAATCTTTATATAGCTTATTTATTAGACTATCCTCTCGTTGATTTTCAGCCCTTATATTTCGTAGCCGAGTCCTTTTAAAATGCGAAGGACCTTATAATCGACTCTTAATATTATCATGTATATTATTTTTGACTACTGCGAATAAATAAACAGACCATTTAACGTGATATACGATAATAAGACAAACTCAGTGTCAGTCGACAGAAAGATTAAAACAAGAAGGGAAATTTTAAGAGACCAGCCACTCTTTTGACATAATATATAATCTTATTCACCGTACCCCTTCAGTAATTAAACTGCATACTCACTTCGAAAGTTGCAATTCTAGTTTATTCCTATTAAAACTTCTTTTAATTATTATTTTAATAATAATTACTCTCTCAAGCTTGAACGATCCTTTACTTAAAGAACATTAAAGGAAATATAAATACGAGAATTAATAAGAAATTGAAGAATAAAACTATTTAATTTGCAATTAAATACCAGTGATTGATATTTTTAGTGAAGTTGTATTGCTTTTTATATCGTTCATATATTAGAGGGATGATTTCCGTGAGGAGGCTACCTAAGATCAGGTAGCTGAGGCAGAAAGCAGATTATTTATGACTAATTATATAAATGAACTTTTAATATTTTATGTAAAAGGTAATATTGAAATCAGATGTTAAAAAGGGTGGTAAAAGATATGAGGAGATCTTAAAATTGGAAAGAAAGATCTGAGAGTATGTTAATAGGATTTATAATAAATTATTTCTGACTATATAAGTTATCCTCTAATATGCTCTCAAAGAACTCTCATCTTACAATCAAAAGACTCCTTCTCAGTTCTCAAACATCACTCTTACCATCTCAATCAAAGACGGTAGTAGCTAACTCCAAGTCAGTTAAGCTACCAGTCGATTGCTTGATTCGTGGATTTGCCAATCATTTAAAGCAATCATCTATATTACTTTTGATCCAATGGTATGAGTGCATCAGTACCTGAGTTAAGTGCAGTCAAGCCAGGAGAAAACGTATATCAGGATGACACACGCGACTATTGGGAAGTTAGGGATCTAACCTCTATAGAGATCGAGACAGCCGACAAGCCAGGCATCCTATTCAACATTATTGAAGTCTTTAGAAACCACAAAATCAACATTTGAATATATCCATTTAATTAAGATGATGATGATAACATGACAAGGATTTTGTCTAGGCCAAGCAAGCAAATAGATGAGGATTTGCTAGTGAGTTTTTAAGCAGACTTCAATGGAGATTTGCAGGACTACAAAGTGCAGGCAATGCTAGCTGATCTCAAAATTATTTCAAAGAAGGTGCATATTCTCACAACCCCCGAGGTGCCCTGGTTCCCAGTTAAGATGAGTGACTTTGATCATATTGGAAAAAGGATATTAGGTTCAGGTGATGGCATTTAGGCCACCGACCATGCAGGTTTCACTGATTCACATAAGCAATTTATATAATTTTAATGATGAGTAGTATAGATTGAGAAGAGATGAGATTGCTCTATTATCCAGAAATTATAAACTAGCAGATACCACTCTGCCTATTATCAACTACACTAAGTAGGAGAAGGAAGTGTGGGGCTATATTTATCCTAGTCTCACAACTCTATTTAAGACTCACGCATGCGAGGAATTCAACTGGACAATTGATCAATTTTAGAAGCACGTCGGTTTCAGCAAAGACAACATTCCACAGCTCAATCATAATTTATCATTGAAATTCTCTTTTTTCCTCCTAATAAAATGACTGAATGACATTTCAAACTTCTTGAGATAGAAAACTGGTTGGAGACTAAAGCCTGTGGGAGGTCTTCTAACTTAGAGAGAGTTTTTGAATGGGCTTGCCTTCAAAATCTTTCACAGCACTCAATATATCAGGCATCATAGATTCAATTAAGTCCCTTATTAAAATATACGTTCATAGTACTCCTTTGTATACCCCTGAGCCAGACATCATTCATGAGTTGATGGGCCATGCACCCATGTTTGCCCATCAGGATTTCGCAGACTTCTCCTAAGAAATTGGACTGGCTTCCCTTGGTGCCAATGAAAGAGAATTGGAAAGACTGGCAGCCATTTACTGGTTCACAATTGAGTTTGGAATGTGCAAAGAGAAGGGAACTACGAAGGCTTATGGAGCAGGAATTCTCAGCAGTATAGGAGAGCTAGAATATTGTCTGACTGATAAGCCTAAATTAATCCCATTGGATCCATTTGAGATCGCTCAGAATCATTTGGTTAATTAATTAGCTTTTATGGATTACCCCATCAGCTCCATGCAACCTTACTACTTTGTTGCTGAGTCGTTTAAGCATGCTAAGGATCAAATTATCGACTAATTTATAAATCATATCATTCATATACATTAATGATGAAACTACTGCGAACAAATTAAGAAACCGTTCAATGTGACTTATGACAACAAAGCTAAAATTATAGTCACAAATTAATCAGGTATTCAAATTTTTATCTCTGCTAAATATTAATTAACTTTCAGTATTTGCAGAAACTTAAATAAATTGTATATTATTTACACATTTATTTGAAAAATACTTCTCTGAAAAATATTCACTCAAGCCAAGTTTATGAAGATATATTACCAGTTTTTCTCTTATTTCTTCATATAATATTCTTGGATCATATAGAATTATAGTAGAATAAGATAATAACATTTGAAAGTTTTTTAGACTAGACTTTATACCAAGGCTAGAATCTATATAAAATTTGAAGAGATAAATTGAAAATTAAAAAAATGGACTAATTACAGATAGAAGTATGGTTTGAGTCATATTAGAGTTGATAGAAAGATAAAAACTAGAAAGGAGGAAGCTAAGGGTGGCCCTCTATTTTGAAGAGCCATCACTTTATTAGAGAATCTCTTCTTAATCAATAACGTTCGTGCCACCTATAAACTTATACAGAGTGAGAAATCTCATTACACCTTTCTCACTCATAATATTTAATGTAAGTGTCCTTCTTCAACTATTTAACAAATAAGATGTTTTTCGATCAATCCTCCTTGTAATTAACTTAATTTGATCTTAAAAATGTTGCATTAAAAAATCAATTTATTGATCTAGGGTATTAAATTCGTCTGGAATTTGAGAGACTCCATCAACCTTTTTACTAAAGAAAGGGATGTCAAATCTATATGACAGCAAATAAAATAAATATTCTTATTAAAAAATTACATACTTACATCAATTAATTCACTGAGATAGCAAAAATAGAGAAACTTGAACTTAATTAAATATACCTCAGATTTTAAGTTTTTCTAGGACTTTAATCGAATTAGAATTTCATTTCCTTTATTTGGAATCTAGAGACTAGTATCTCTGCTTTGTATGAATAATTTCCACTGCCTCATGTACCTCAGCCTATTTGTTTGATGAATCAATTTTCGCTTTGGCCTCTTGTTCTTTGATATCTTCTAGTGCCTTTTGCACTACTCTGTTTGTTTTCATTTGCATTTCCTCCACCTTAATCTTGATCCTATTTTAAGGAACCTCCTCCTTGTTGATTTGAAACACTCTCTGGAATGTCTTCATGTTAAATACATAGTGCTTTGGCTGCGCTATAATTATCTCTTCGAATACGGTGAGTACTTATTTTAGCTCTTTGGTGAGATCTTCAGGAGTCTTTGGCTCCTCCTTTAGCTTCACTATTTTCAAGAAATAATTCTCGAACTGTGAAGCCAAGTCTATTAAAATAATAAATCGTAAACAGCAGCTACCTCAATGTCTGAATCCCCAATTGATATCAGATTAGTCAAGATACCTGGTTCTATATGGCCCTCTTTCAGAACATCTTGAAAGGCAAATACTTTCCACAGTACGTCATGATGGGGAAATTTATCCTCATATCTAGCTCGGGCACTTATCACTTTCACTCTTTGAGAAATCAGCAGTGAATAAGTTGCTGGCATGATATTTAAATAAGAATGATGGTCTAAATTTTAAACATGAAAGTTGATGCACTCTCATAAACCCAGCTTTCTAGAGCATTAGTGATTATAAACACCTTTCCATTCTTAAGGGCGCTCCCCAAGATTTGGCAAACTACGGTATCATGGTGATTAAGAGCAGATTTATGCTTTTCAGGGAATGCTAGTTTCTTGCAGTCTAATAAGTGCTCATTATTGGCTGAAAGAAAAGTAGTTGGCAAAAGCGTATCGTCCCAATCAAAAATGATTACTGTTTGATGACTAGAGAGTTTTTAATCCTAGGGTATCCAAATGTGCTCATAAGCTAATTTAGAAAGCAAGTTTTCTCTAAGTCTGTCTTGGCTTCGATGAAGTTTATTTGTAGAAGATATTTCGTAGACCTCACTTTGCTCCAAAGGATCTTATTAAAAGCGTCTGGAGCGTTTTCTATTCGAAGTAACACCAGAAAAGACATTTTCTCCAAATTAAGAGACGGGAACAAGTTCTGATTCCTAAAACGTGACCTTTCGAGGAGGCCCTAACTTGTAGGTGTTGGTAATGTTTCTTAGTGTGCCTTAGTCTTGGCTTCTAAAAATGTCATCAGTAGAGCGAGTAAGATGGGATTTAGGGTTGATTTAGTATGTATTAGTCTCAGACTAGGTTTAATCATATGACATCAGCATTACTTAAGTGCTTTAACTTAAGTAATAAAAAAATGCTACTATAAAATTATCTAACTGCCCTCTCTCTGTCTTTCTTCTAAATCATCATACCAATATTCTTCTTTGATCATACTATTTGAGTCCCAATTCTTATCTTTCAATACATTTTATTCTTGAGGAGGCTAATTATTTTTCACTTTTTAATTTACACCTAAATTGCTTGCTTGAAGCGTATTCTTTAGAGAAATATCCCCCAATTTTTATGGTGATATTTGAGAAGCAGTTGCAGTAGTCGTCTTCCTGAGTTATTTATTCTCCTCCCCTACCTTAGAAGGAGTCAATTTAGCAAGATTCTGACTCATTGCAAGACTAGTGGTAGTTTTTCTTTGGGCTTATAATGGGGAATAGGATCCATGGTCTCGCAGATGACTGACTCGAGATTATCTATGGTCATTGGTATCTAAATTATAATGAAGTTAATGCCTTGGTGTAAATATGATGATAACATTATTTTGGGTAAAGACTTACCTTGAGAGATTTTCATATCAAACTCTGGAAGATCCTTAAGGTGAGTAGGCTCATTTGTATCTATACCAATCCTATCGTAGTATCTTTCTCTCTTCATTTGATCTTTCGATTTCATATGCTCAATAAACTTAAGAAGCGAGATATTATTTATATTCAATGAAGATATCGTGATGGGAATGATCGCTTGTCTACATGGATCTCTTAAGTGACCCATCGAAGGGATAAGAAACTAACAAAGTAGATGAGCCTCTCCTTTCTATAATACACTAAATCATCTTCATTTTAACTTACTGAGACTAGTTACTTTTGTTTTTCTAAATCTGTTCTTTCTTTAAGGCTCTGTTGTACTACAGATAGTGGAATGAGTGCAAGATATTTCGAGACCATTAGTGTTTCCCATTAGATTTAATTGGGCTTATATTGAGCTGAAATTATAAACGAAACATACTGTACATAAGAATCATATAGAATTTTTTTTCTAAATTTAAACATGAATATTTTATGGCTTGGGATTCAAAATAGAAGAAAGATTGAAGTCAAAGATAAAAATTATTTAACTTGAGCATAGTCACTCTCTGAGTCATTTTTGCTTCCAAAAATTGCTAATTGCTCCTCCTGCACCAGCATCTGCATCTGTAACTTCGCTTATTTTTACTGGTCGCTTGAATTCTGAATCTTAACTTTATTCCTTTTACCTTTCTTAAGTGTTTCCCTCTGCTTATGCTTTTGAGGTACCTATCATTGAACCTTATTTTTGGTTGAAGGCTTTTGAGCCTTGATGATGGTAGCGATTTTATTGCTTTGATTGATTTTAGCCATAGCTACCCTACTTCTTATTGCTTTAATTCTAATGTGTGCTAAATTTGTTAAGACTTTCATCTTCATTATTTTAGCTCATTTATTATTATTTCTGATTTTGTGAACTTAATAAACCAAAGTCATCTCCATCATCATCCGCGAAAATGCGTTTCAACTTCTCAGAAACCGTTTTCATAGATTTACTGTCAAACTTCATTTATCTCTTATTGATGAAAAACGTAGGCTCACTTGATTTCCCCTCTTGGCTTTGCTAATTATCTTATTAACTTTGATGCTAAGATTTATTTTCATACCCTTACTTATTCTCCTCCTTCTATTTTTACTACTCTGTGTCCTAAATCTTCTCCACTAGGACTTATTCCACTTGTACAGTATTGCTTGAGGGTTTTCTAAAAGCAAACTCTGGACTATTTTCTTACTTAGCATCTTCTACCTCTTAGTTCTGATTTTTCAGTTGAGGAGGGATATTAAAAAAGTCGTCTTCCTGAGTTTTTTGCCTTTTAAATTGAGGTTCTTGAATCTTTTCATCTACTTCACTATTGCTTTCATCCATGCTTGTTTCATTTTCTACTTCCTTAGCATATCTTTTCATACTACGCTCTTGTTTGTAAGTTTTGATCTTTCCAGTTATAAGAAAGCGATTTACATCAATCTTAAGTTCTCTGGCTATATACCTTTTCAACCTTCTATTCTCTCGCTCTTTTGATATCAACATTGGACCCACCATAGTACTCATCAGTTAAAGAGACTCAATTAAACCCCGACTCAAGTCAGTTTAGGTACGAGAAATGTCGCTGTTCTTATCTAGCAAACCAAGCATCACCTAACTCTAAAGATTACGCTCTAGCAACTGCTACCTCTACTGTTACTAGTATTGCTGGTAGTTGGTAGGTGGAGCTTGCTAATTTTAATTGTTTAGGCCAGCATTCAATTCCCCAAGAATTTTAATTATAAATGGATTTAAATTTCTTTCTAATAACAACAGATTATAGGGTTTTTATTCTAGCCATTCTAGTAATTCTTAAAAGAGTTTTAAAAGTAATTCGAGCTTTGATAATATGGGTTATTCTTATTAAAAGGAGTATACTATGCGCCACTTTAATACCCATTCTGACCATTATTGCAAAAAAAAATTAATTTAAATTATAGCTACGATTAAATCATAAAACTCAATATTATTTTAAAAAAGTGATAAGTAAATGAGAGGAAAAAAGCAATAAAATAAGAACAAATATATTAAAATTTCATTTATATTCCTTGAATACTGTTCTACCAATTTCCTCCAGCATTTCTATTTTGATAGCTATAATTGTTGCTTTTATTTTAGGCATTTTGAAATCCTCCATTATAGCTATTCTATCTGTAGCCTCCTTAGTAGTTTTGATAGTACCCTTACTTGTATTAGTTTGGCCTTTATTGATTGTTGTTGCTCATTCTCGAATCTTCATCTTGAGCCTCAAGCTTAAAAAATTGAGTAAATAATTTAAATATCATGTGCAAGCTACTATCTGAATTTTTGATATGGTTTTTATACTATTTCCTACTGTGAATTATCATCCATCCTTGCATCATTAGCATTCCTTCTATCTCTTTGAGGATCATTCATATCGAGACCCCTCCCTGGATTAACAGCTATTTCTTAATTTTGGATGCTACTCTTCGGCTGGCTTAAAGGTTGACTATGGCTTTGATACTAACTAGCATAGTTAGTTGGTCTTTGAGAATATCTCTAGCCTCCTTAAGAACCATACGCTTAGCCTTAAAAGCGGCTATCTCTCTGGTAATTATTTCCTACCTAAGGTTATGACATCTGCATCACTCTCGCTTATTTCATCTCCTCTTTCTCTTATTGATCTTTGCTAGAATCTACTTGCACCTAATTTTATTGGCTGTTGTTCTCTTATATATTTTAGACACGGTTTATATGTTGTTTTTCATCCACTATAAATTATTCGTTTATAAGTTAAGAGATTTTTGGATTCTCGATTATGATTGGTGTATCTCTATGATTATCCGAATTTTTCAAATAGTCTAAATCCATCATAGAATTCGAGTTTTGATTATCTTAGCAACTCTTCTATTAGTCGACTACTATTATATTGTTATGAATTTAATCCTACAACTTTTCTAGGGCTTGCTCCAAGTCAGGTGATTGATATCCTTATTTCTAATCACCTTCATGATTTTAATACTCTGGACTTTAAAATGAGGCATCAAAGAGAGCTGTTAGAGGATCTTAATTGTTGATGTTATTCTCTTCATTTTCCTACTTATCATCGCAGTTGTTTTAAATTTAGCAGGAATCTTCACTCTGAGAACTTTAAAGATCAAATTCTTAATCAATTTTATCTATATACGCTCTAGAATCATTAGTTTCTACTTAAGGTAATATTTGTTAAGAAGAGTGCTAGTTATTATAATTAAGTTAGTGGCTTTAGGCTTCAAAATTGAGGTGATTCTCTAACTTTATGGGAGAGCCATATGAGCTAATTGCTCTATTGTTGTTTTAAAAGGAACTACTCATAAGTTCTAAACTCTTGTCAAAGTCTACTTCATTTGGCAAGCCTACTTATGAGAATGAAGAATTCTGAGGAGCCATTGATGCTTGTTCAGATAAGTTTAGTGGATTTTCAAGATTAGCTACATCTTGATTCCTTTATGCAAGTTTCTAAAAGTTCTATTTCTGATCTAACTGTTGACTTTCAAGTCTCTAGTTCAATTTTGATTAAATTGGTCTTAGTGAGTTAAAATGCTGTTAGTATTGCTAAGATAAAACATTTCTTGATTACTATTAAGGCTATATTCCGAACTACAGTGAAAATATGCTGTTGTCTTAAGTCTCATATTAATCTCGCTAAACTTAGGGCTGAACTTAATTGTTCTTTCTTATTCCTAAAAAACTCTTGTTTGAAGGCTTCTCCTAAAAATGCTCATTCAATTGAATGTGAGAAGTAGTGTTATTAGACTGCTGATTACTGGCAGTTTAAAGCACGGAATCTTCAAGTCTGAATATGTCTCTTGATTAATTTAGCGTCAAAGTCTAGGAGGGAACAACTGAATTTGAGTCATATCTTCCGCTCACTCTATTTTTCTCGAGTCCATCTAGAAATTCCACAATATTCTAGGATATTTATTGAGTCTCTTTCTCTAATAGGCTCTAAGCATGAGTCGCAGGAGAGAGCTTAATGAATATTTCGTCTTCGTCCTAAACGCCATCATTACTTTTTTGAGAGAGAGCCATTTCATTGAAGTCATCTTCATTTTACTTATCCAAAGTTTGAAAATTATTCTCTTCAGCAGGAACTTGTTAGACTTAATTTTCTTATTGTTGATAATTCTTAAAGGCATCTTATTGCTAGATCTGATTGGAAAATGTTTCTTGATCTTACATTTCCAATCTTACTGAAACTTTACCCTCTGCATAAGTCATTTCATTAGCCGTGCAGTTATTGCTACAAAATAGAATAATTCATTATAAAACATTAATTGCTACTATCTAAGATCTGAATTACTCCATCTGATTGCTGCTAATAAGAAGTGGGAACTCCCTTACTTTGCAAGGATTCTTTCCTGCAAATTTATTTTTCAAAGCTAGGATTATGATTAGCTCTTGCCTTTTTAGAAAACTTTATCTCAGGTTTTGGTCTTTTCAATTTTTCTACTTATGGATTATTTTGCCTCTTGCTCACTTTAATTTCAGCTTCTTTATTTACTGAATCCTTTCGCTTTTCAGAAATTTCTTAGGCCTTGTTCAGTAATTTAAGTCTCTATGCCGAAAGAGGCTTTGCTAAATTATCTTCCTCGCTTCTTTAAGAGCTTTAGCTCCTCACTTCACTCCATGCTTATGAATTTGAAGCTTATTTTCTGCTTAATGATGATGGATTTGAAGAAATATTCTTGCAATTACTATCTATAAAGTTCTCTGAATCTTATCTCTAATGTCCTCTCTTTCTACTTTTATTTTTTGGATCAGAATTAGCATCGCAAGCAGACTTAACTGCACTCTGAAGTTTGCTATTTAAAACAGAATTAGCTGGGGTCAATAGTTGGCTTTGCGCAGGATAGGTCTGCTCTGCGCTCTGAGCCAAGTTCTTATGGGAGTAAGTTATCAATTGCTGAGGAGTTGTCAAATCTATAGAAGTAGTGGTGGTAATAATTTGCTTATCTCTTTTCTTCTTTGTTTTTGTTGCTTCAGTTTGGCAAAAAGTTTAATTATCTTGGCTTGTTTGCTTTTAATTTTAATCTTTGAGATTTTGAGTAACTTAACTACTCATTTAGATTCCTGTTTCTTAATTTGTTGCAAGGTAAGCTTATTATAAATAATTATTGGACTAAATAAATATTACAATTTCCAACTTCAAATTAGTTTTTCTGTAATCTTCGAAATATTAATTAATGTTAAATGATGCTTTAATATAATTGATTCAGTTATAAAGGCAGGCCAAGACGCTTTTAGATAACAAAATATTTATTGTAATTAATTAGATTGAGTAGCTAGAGTAACCTCCAAAGCTTTATAAACAACCCATAAAATCAAGCAGACCCGTTTTCAGTGCTGTGTCAGCTCCTACTCAAGATATTTTCAGGAAACGAGAATCAGAATAATTCAGCTAACTTAAGTCAAATTCATGGAAACAGCTTCACTGGATCGTTTGGATCAACCTAATCCAACTCTTTCATAGGGGGAGCTCCGAATCAGCAAACTGCTTCTTAAACTATTGGATCCTAAGCATCTGCAAGCTCAAGGCCTACACCTCAATTCTTAAGTTTAATAGCAATTTAAGGGTAAATGTGTTTAATATAATTGCATGCTAAGGTTCTTCGGAGCTCCACAACAAATTTCGGTGATAGCATCTCTGTTATTTACTAATTTAAAATCTTGACTAGAAGAAAATACGCTCAAATCCAGGGCTAGTAGCAACTTGGCTAGAGCTAAGCGAGCACATTTGCTCAATAACAAGTATAAGCTCAAGTGCGCGTGCCAGTTAATTTCATGTTTATAAGGATATTTAAGTAAGCAAGATCTCTTAGGTAAATCATCCAGGAGTGCAAACCAGATCTTCCATGCCTGTAAATGCTACCAAGATAGCACTTTCAAGAAGAGGAACTACTGGATAAGGAGTCGGCGACCAGCCATTTCAGTATGCTCAGGCAATAGCTTCCAATATATCTGGCTCAACAAGTTAGGCAGGATTAGCCACTTAGATCTCCTCAAATCCATTCTAGGATTTACTATCTTCTGAATTCCACAAATAGAACTTTGCAAGTCAATTTGCAGGTCTCTTTCCTCCTAACATGGAACTTAGAGCACCAAATCCATAAGCCAGCAGTACTCCTAAGTAAAGTGAAGAGAAACCTACTTAAGTTTCAATCTCACCTACAAAGAGCAGTAATGCTTCTCGACCAAGTGCAACTAAGATCTCCTCATAGAAGTAGTTTAAATCTTTATAATAATATTTAGAGCAACACTTTCCAACCAGCTCATGAAAGGAGAACCTCAACCATTTAGACCCAGCAAACTCCTCAACAAAATGCCTAAAGTACTACCAATCCATTCTCCCCATCTCGAAATTGTAATATAATTTGCTATTTTATATATACTCAACAGCCTTAGTTCTAGCCTGTCACAATTCAAGTTTACTTGAATGGAGCAAACTTGAGAACTACTTAGCAGGACTTAGCTTCAAAGATGGAGCAACTTATCTTTTGCTTTCACCTCCTTTATGAAGATCTAAAGCTCAACAGTCTCAGAAATTTGGGAAGTTTAACTCATCATTAGGAATCAAATTCTAAACTTGTGACCTTGCTGATAAGACTAAATTTAATTCTCAATCCTTACAAGAGTATATTTATAGATTAACTTAATGCAGTAAATAAAATTTAGATGCCAAATTATTCGATCACTAGATTACTCTTAATTGAATTTTGTATTTAATGTTTAAATTATATAAGTTTAAAGAGATCAGCCTTCATTCAGCATTATGTGAAGGATTTGGAGAACTTGCAATCGCCTGCATTAGACCTATTAAGAGAAGAAATACAAAGGCACTACAAAGATGGGCCCTTACTTTAATAAGGCGTCAAAATTGATCCTGTACCTAAAATTCTTACTTGGATTTCTAATCAACTTACAAAATTAAGAGATTTAAAATACAACCAAGTATTTTATAAGTAAATCTTGTGAATTTATCTAATTAAAAGGATATCAAGAATATTTTTTAGCAGCAGAGTTTGCTTGATTATGATTATCCAATCCTATTTGACACTTCTAGGAAAGTTATCAGGCTCTATGAAATCCTATCGCAAGCATAGAGTAGATCATACTCATACGAGCTACCTATAAGAAAAACAACCAGATTGAGAGTTTTAGATCGAGCTATTGAAGAAAGCAATACTTATTTTTTAGCATTATTAGGGATGGATCACTTAGCTTGAGACAAAAGGAAAAGCAATGGAAAGATCACATTCATGCTGATTACCTGTTTAATGCAAATTTATCTGAGTTGCTTATAAATTATCATGTAAGCATAAAAAATGATGATGATTTTAATGCATCCATATGAGAAAGTGCTCTTTTGCCTGATGGATGAAAGCATGAGTATGGATGATCTCAAAAAATTGCCGAGCATAGTGGCTTTGCCCATTCTAGAAATTATAAGATACACCAAGCTGTTTCAGGAGAAAGTCCAGTCTGTGCCAGTTTGGCCAGATTCTCTCTTTAGACTAATTTAGAGAGAGGACATCCTCAACAATCAAAGACTCTATGAGCGGACTCCCACATCAAAGATTTGTATTTCTATTTAAGATTGGAGAACCTTCAGTCTTTGAAAGACAACTTCTTAATAGGATGACCAAATAGACAAAACATAATTTATGAATATAGGAAATTTAAATTAGACAAGTTTGAACTACGCTCTAAATAGAGCTACCACTAACGTTTTCGGTGAGAACATAAATATGGAGGATTTCATTTAAGAGGAGCACCGATAGTCGACTCAAGATAATATAGCCTCAACTATCGAGTAGAATTTTAGAATGACAAATATCGCAGGAATCTCGCAGGATGTCTACTCAAAGAATAAAACGTAATAGTTTAAACTACTTATAATAAGTTCCTATTACAAGTTTAATCATCTACAGGAGTACTTTAACAATCGCTTCAGTAGCGATGCGAGACTTTAAGAAGTAACATACCTACTGGACTCATCTAAGAACATGCGCATGAAGTTAGAGCAGATGTCAGACATAGAAAGCCTAATGCAACGAGAGGAAGCATTTATGATGGAGAAGTAGAAACTCCTCGACAAGCTGTTTCTAAGGCACTTGTCAAAATGCAGCGGCAGAGGAGCTTTAATCTTTGGCACTGCTCAAACTCTTCACACAGAAACATTGACTATGTCTAAGATAAATACCACAAGCTTCGCACCTATGAATGAGAGCTATATGCAAGTGGAATTCAAGGATGAATAAACTCAAAAAGAAATGATGAATTGGCCAGATTTCCATAATGGAGTGGCTAGTGTGTTAAAGATAGCTACTAGCTTTAAGAGAAATATTCCTGATGGAAAAGGCAACCCAGGCCACATGAGTGATTTAAATAATTAGTAAATGAGAAACTGGATTATGTTCCACAAGCCTCCTCTCGAACCAAAGTGCGAGCATGGAGGATTCTTGTTAGCAGTTGGACTTCTTGGATATATTAAAAATTAAAAAATATATATAATAAGATAGCTTGATGTACTAGCTCCAACTGATATTTATGCTCATCTAAAGTCAATTCATGAGCATACCGTGATAGGTCTTCTCTTAGGAAGAGCTGCTTCGAAGATAGGCTCTATGGACTCTCATGACACAAGATACATGTGCATTCACATTCCCTATCTTTATATCTGCTAATAAGAAAGGGTAAAATATCTTTTGCCCGCTTCGATGTCCATTGAGATTGCTCTACCTATTTAAGCAGCAGCTCTAATAAGTTCAGGGCTTCTTTACAAAGGTACAGCAAACAGATTAATGAATGAAATGGTTTTCAAGTAGATTGGATGCAAGCCATTTTCAGATAAATTCATTGAAAGAGAAGGTTACGCTTTAGCAGCTGGTATCGCTCTTGGTTTTGTCATTTTAGTTTCATTTTAGATTTTAAAATTTTCTTCTATAGTCAACTTAGGAATAGGTAGAGAAGAAAATAGAGCTCAATTCAAGGTGCTCTCAGATTTAGATCTAGATACAAGGCTTATTCGATATGTGGAGGGAGGTAAGATTATGGATCTTCCCGATAGAATGTTAATTAACCAAGAGTAGAGACAAGGTTAAACTTGTAGCTCAATAAAGGAAGGAGATATGGTGAATGTTCATGTAACTTCAGCAGGAGCATTGATAGCTCTCACTCTTATGCACTTGAAATCTAACAACCAAATCCTGGTTAATCAACTTTCTCTCCCAGCCACACTTTATTCTTTAGAGAGCGTTCGACCTAGTTTCTTGCTCTTAAAAACTCTTGGTAGAAATCTAATCATGTGGGACTCTATTAGATAAATATTTATCATTAAAAATATAGAGCAGATGAAGAATGGGTTAAAAGTTAAGTACCTTCATTGATTAGAAAAATCTTTGAAGGCGGTTTTGAAGAAGTATAAAATAGTTTCAGAGAGACTCCTTTAAGAGATGCACCTTATATTGACTATTCATCCGCTGCTCTAAGTTACGTGAATATAATTGCTGGCTCCATTTTCTCTATTGGCTTTAAATATGTTGGCACAGGTGACAAGGAAGCTTTCAATCTTGTCAACAAATACACTACACATTTTTTCAGACATTATTAATTAACCCATTCATTATTAATCAGACAATTAAAAGTAGTACCTAATAAGCAGGAGTACATAGGAGTTGTGCATAATTAAAGTTCTAAGAACTCTGTTGATAGGCACACAGTGGATACTTGCCTTTGCATTTGTGCTTTCGCGATGAGTATGATTATGGCAGGAACCGGAGATGAAGAATGCTTTAGAGCCTTCAAAAATTTAAAAGATCTGTAAGCTTATATTTTACCTTGAGAGTTTTGAGGAAACGTTTTGAGCATGAAATAAACTACGGCTACAACATTAAGAAGGATTATAATTTTCTTATGTATTTGAACATGGCCATAAACATGAGTCTTGGGTTCTTATTCTTAGGATCAGGAGCATTTACTTTCAGTAATGATGATCTGTCTATTTTATATTGAATTGAATAGCATATTGCTTCCCTTTTATGCGCGCTGTATCCAATCTTCCCTTAGAACCCAAATGATAACAGACATCATTTGCAAGCACTTCGTCATTTCTATGTTATGGCTATAGAATCTAGACTTATCCAAGCTAGAGACATTGACACCGGGGAGTTCGTTAAAGTTTAAATGCAAATTGCAGAAGAGGATCTTAGTCGAAATGGACTACAAGCTTCTACAAAGCAAACACTAATCCAAACTCCTGAAATTGTCTCTAACAGAATTAAGAAGATTGAGATCAGAAATGAAGCAATTTTAATTCTTAGCTAAATTAAGCTTACTATGATGTCATGATTGAGGCACCTGAAGGTTAATTTTTGAACTTTTAGAGAATGAGTGCCACACAGAGCAAAAAGTATGAGTGGCAAGTCAGTTTAGACAGGTCGATGAGAAACTATGAGAAAATCTGCCAAAAGAGGATTATTTACTTGAAAAAGAAAGCTTCTATTCAATTTGCTGCTGATAAGTCATCCATTAAGTCTAAGAATCCATGTATTTCAAACATTTTTTAATTAGAATGACGACATAAGCCTATAGTTTAACTCAGAAGATTTGCTTGAATCCGAACTTTTTGAAAGATTGCACTCTTAAGATTCTACATCCCGAGCACTTACCGATGAGGCATATCTATTGCATGGCTTACTTTAATCAGTAGAGGATCCTTCAATTCAAGCTTTCCTTCATTTCTTCATAAACCTATCAGAGTTGAAGGAAAGAGACTTCTTCACAGACTTAGAAAACGTTCTTCTGGCTCAGCTTCAAAGAAAGAACCAAATCATAAACTAGGAAATGACCTCAAGTGGATTATCAGCTTCAGATTTCTTCTAAGCGATGGACTACAAAGAAACGATTTTAAATAGTTATCTCAACAATTAGCAGATCTCCAATTAAGGTAAAAATACTGATTACGGTAATTATATTGACTCTATTTTATGAATGCTTTGACTAGAATGCAAATCCTTAAAATAATTGGTCAGAGCTATATTCAAGGATAGCTTGAGTAAGTACACAGTTTATTAGAACAGCTGATTCTCAAAGAATCCTCGCATGATAAAAGGTAAATACTATTGAGCTACATATACTTCAGAAATTCATAGCCTTTGCTTTAAGATGGAAAGTTTTCTTCAATACTTCCTTAAATCCTTGATAATATTGCCGAAATTGGCTCCAGCTAAGATTTACGAAGAAAGCATATAATTCATCTGCAAAATCTCATTGCATTGGGAGATTTCTTCTCAAAGACTTAGAATTCTTCTAAACCTGTTTTGTCTTCCATCAATTTGAATAGTGAGAGGCCTTCTCAAATCGACTACTAACTTGACATGCATGACATAAGTATTTGCTTCCAACTAGTTGACTAAATCTTGACTGAGCTCATCAAAACTGGAGAGAAGGAATATGCCCAACTTTATAAGATGAGGAAAATTAATGGACAGCCAGTGGAGGAAAATATATTACAGGAAATTAATGAAACTCTCATTCTCACAATTCAAGCAACTTTTCTAAATAGCTTCGTTTAATTTTACTTTAGGAGGTAAATATGATTTCATGAATTTGAATAAGAACAATCATAACTTACAACTGAGAGAATTCATAGACTTGTTCTTGATTCCAGTTGTTTTGAAGTTTTGACTATTCAAAGCTAGCTTGATTAACTTTTTACTTTTAACTTTACATCTCATAAATATGATATATTTCTGTAGATTTCTAAGCAATATCTTTTAATAACTGAATCTATGAAGTCCCTGTAGAGATTTTCAAAAACTCTTTAGTCATAAATCTTCCTGAGGACTTTAAGCACAGACTAAAGCAAGTAGTCGCTTAAATTCAATCTGAGTGATACTCTTTTTTCAAAGCCATTAGAAAATTCGATGCTGAAATTAGATTTACAGCTTTCCTTGAGACTCACAATAGAGGCATACCCTATTTACTATCTATCCTCTTATGATAGTAAACACAAACCATTCAAAACTTGGTTTTCAGGACCACCGAATAGAGCATTGTAATCGATAGCATAGATTTGAAGTAAGCCTGAGTAGATTTGCAGTTGCTTTGCATTTGTATCATACAGGATTAAGTCCTTTGTCAATTAAGAAAGCCTCATCTTGAAAATTCTATACTTCTCACTCCTAGTAGATTCATAAATAAAGTATGACTCACAATTTTTATCAGATTACTAAACACCCTGTATTTTTGATAATTGCTCTGAATTAACAATCTTAGCTGAGTTGTGGGCATCTCCTTTGGCTCTGCTGAATCTTATCATAGTAGCATCCTAAACACAGTTAAGAGTTGTATTATTCTTCCAGACCTTGATGTTTCTAATGTCTGGGCAACTATAAAACTCCACTATGTTGATCTCTTTGAAATATAGATATACCACTAACTCACTCTTGTTTAGCAAAATGAATTTTAAATGGAATGATTGTTGTAGAGGCCTTGAGAGAGAGAAGCTTTGGATGGTGCAGTAGGGCTTGCAAATCTGAAGATTTCCTCTATTTGAATTTCACTATCCTTTGAGATGTTGTAGATCTCAGGGTGTCTACTCGCGAAGTCTATCCCCTTATTATAGATCCAAATTATTTTTATTGCTAGTTAATTTTAACATAGTTATTGTCATCTAAAGGTACTTCATTCCCTTCCATTTATGCATTTTGGTCTCTGCTCCTTTGGAATTTATTCTGCTTCAGTAATCCAAATATGACTTGGAAGCTGGTAGTATTGTAAAGCACTATAAAGGGGAGCTAGTATCCCACGTAAATTATTTCTATGTTAGTATTTATAAGCTCATCTTCCTCTCCAAAGTTCAGAGGATGCATGTCGTTCAAGGGATGCCCAGTGACAGTCACATAAGAAAAACTTTTCTCAGTTGTATTCTAAATTAGATGACACAAATTTAAGTATTTTTGAATATCTTGTATGGTTTAAGAGAAGAAGTTGTGCGGATTCTACATATCGAAATGAGCTAAGGGATCATTAATTAGCATTTCTCTTTAGTGATTTAGTTTCATTATAAGGCCATCTTCTATTGGATACATGTCTACGATGTTGAGCACGTTTAGTATTGCAAAATCAGAACCCCCTCTTGATACTACTTTTGCTCCTTGCCCCTAAAATCAGTTTTATGCTTGCAAGAGCTTACTTTAAAATAGCATCTTTGATCTTTCTTGGGCAGCATTTGATTATAAAAACTATAAATGATTGTCATTGGATTCTTTAAAGGGTCTTTCTTGCTCGTTATGAGTTTGCTCTTTGATCTGGCTGAAATGGCAGTACTTAAAATTCTAAAATTTTCCATTATGCTAACTTTAATCTTAAAATTTCTGCCATTTTAATTTAAATCTTACCCCTAGAGAAGACTTCTCTGTGAAATTGTCTCTGAGCATTTAATTCCACTGCTGGGCTGCTCCTTCCTCTCTTGGCTGAGAGAATGTGAACTCCTTGATAAATTTGTATCTTTCAATCAATGACATGATGTTTGCAAAATTGTGGCAAATACTTGCTCTTCTTTTTCAATTTGAATTTATAATAATTTGAATGCTGGATTTGAAATTGACTGCATCTTATAACAATCAAGTGTCTACTTAACTACAGTTTCGAATTGAAATATAAATTTAGATAATATTTAGCGATCAATGAGTTAAAACTTGAGCCAAGCCAAACTTCAAACAGAAATTGGCGCAAACGATTCCCCCAACCCCTTCCATTTGAACCCTCCTCAGTATACTGTGAATGGGAGTTTGCCTCCTCCTTCTCACTCACCCAGTTTTTCTCCACTTATTGAAGATCTCAGCTCTTCTGCTAATCCTCAAAGGAAACTTGAAATAGATACATCAGCACCTTAAATTTCTCTTTAGGAGAAGAACGATCGAATGATCTCCCTTAATTAAAAGGTACTTTATCAGCAAGATTAAGCTAACACCAATAATCAACTACCTGATTAGTATTCAAGTGCAGGAGAAAGTAAATTATATTTTACATATAGAGATAGTGCAAAGAGAGAGACTCACCCATTCACCACTACTTATGGAAGTATCAATCCAAACAAGAAAATATTCCACAACTAATTTATAGAGAAAAACTAAATTTAATTTTAGCTTACTCACTAATAACAAATTTAATTGATTTATAAATGGAAAAATAAGTACTCAAAATAGTAAATCCTTCTTTTAATTGTAATAAGATTTCCGATTTATTTTTTTATGAGAATAACTATAAACAGGTCTCCAGAAAGCAAAACTCACAGGTAAAAAATTAACTCAAATGTGCGCTCTAGTGGAGATGATGAATTCATAGAAGGGAGTAGTTCGAGGCTGGGCAGGAATACCACTCTAAATTCATTCAGAGAAAACTAAACTCTAAGCACTTAGCAAGTCCAGAATCAATCTTTAAGATCATCATCTCAAAATCCATAAACAATCTCTCATCCCCATAATAATTTATCGTACATAGTTTAGATTTGTTTTGCCAAGTAAGCCTCTTAAGAATCGATTCACAGACTGTCCCAAATCAAAACTAATCTCTGGGTCGAGTGCGAAATGTGAAGGTCAGCCCAGCACAGAGGACATCAATTATATCTCAAAACTAAGCCAACTCAAGTAATATGTAAAGGGATAGAACATTTTTAATAAATTTAAACACCAGTTTCAAGAGGAGCGGAAACTCCTCGATCATAAATCAGTGGCTAGTACTTGACTAAGAATTTTACAACACTCAATAAAGGGAACGATTATAACTAGAGATAGGACCCTAATCTTATGTTACAAGTATAGTTTATTCTATTTTAAATCTGAGTGGTCAATAATTCGATGAGAATAGCTAAAACTCCTAGAATAAATTAATTACAGCTGAAGAAGAATTAATATAAACGCTTTTACAGTATGATTAATTAAAGAGGTTTATGATTTTAATTTATTTGGAAACTTAGGAAGACATACAGAAAGTGCTTGAAGATAAAGATAATTTCATTACTTCCCTACTAGAAAAGTTACGCATTTATGAATCGACAGACCTGGATCAAGCAGAGTTCAATCAAAAGAGTAAATAGACTCTAGCTAATCTCAAGAAGGTAATGCAATCTAAGCTTCAAGCAAAGACAAAGGAGCTAGAAGATTCGCAATTTCAGATCATATTCTAATCCAGAGAATAATTTTTATTTCAGATCAAACAAAAAGATGTGTTCATCCAAGAGCAAGATAATGAAGTCAAACTTCTTAGAAATCAGCTTTCGACAACTAGACAATAACTTTTGCAACTGCAATCACAGCATTTAGCTATTCCAACTTAGAATATTTCAAATACTTAAAACATTCTTCAGATTCAGAAAAAGCCAAGTTCTTAATCGATTTAGTCTTCAGATAGCTTAACAGTCTAGGCTCAATTGGATGCAGCATTATAGTTGCAAGAGTAGAGTCAACTTACTATTCTTGACCAGCAAAGAAGCATAAATAATCTGCAACAGATGAATATTGACCTTCAGGAGTAGTTACTCTCCCAGCAAAATGAATTAGATGATTGCAAGCGCTCACTCAACTAATCCTATCTCCAGATCTCTTATTGTCATTAATCTTAATTTTTGGAAATTTAGGGTCGATTTTTATATAGAATAACTCCAGGAAAGAGATAGATAGTCTTAGTTGGTACAGTCAATTATCTCACAGAAAATAGCAGAAATCAACCCTGATTCAGTTCGAAAAGCTGAGCTAAAAGAAAAATTAGAAAGCTGCCTCTATCTTCTAAGATCCTCTTCTGGAAACACAGAGAACTAAGAGATGAACAATTTTATTTATGTTCTAGCCTACTGATAGCTCAATTAATTTTTTTGTTTCTCAACTCAGCACACTCAGAGCGACTCAAACAGTCAAGAGCAGCTTGATATGAAGTTCCAAAATGCCCTTAACAATGTAGACTTAAAACGAAACTTCTAACAAATCGATTTATAGCAATAAGAGCAATTTTAAGATGAAATTCAACACCAGCAAGAACAATAAGATATTTATGATTTAAACTACTTCAGAATGCTGAGAGAGAAATCTAAACCTTGAGAAATTCGCTTGATTTAGCCCAATCTAGACTTAAGTTAGCTGATTAAGAATACATGCAGTTTCAAGAACAGTTGCAATCTTCGCAGAGTTATTCTCTATAAGTATTGAAGGAAAATGGCACTTTGTAAGAGGAGTTAGATAAAGCGAGAATGGAAGTAAGTGACAGTGAAATCAAAGCAAGAAGAATGGAGCTACAGCTAGATAACCTAATAAGAGAAAACTCACTACTAAAGCAAAACTTAAGTATCCTAGAATAGAAGTAAGAACAGAGCATGATCGAATTTGAAGAAACCAATGATTACTCCTAGGTTAATTCTCGAACAAGTAATAACATCAAGCACTCACAGTCTATATCATAACTACTCTTCATTTTTAAGTCTGTAATTATACCTTAAAACAAAGCAAACTATCCAGTGAAAGGATCGAATACAACATTAAATCAATTTTCAGAGCTCGGTAATACAAATGATAGGATTCTTGAAAATTAAACAGACTCTAAACAAAACTTATTAGGACGGAGTTTAGAAGATCATAGTAATTCCCCTAAACTTAATGAAGAACTTCTTCTTAGCTAATTAAGAAGGGATACTAAAATTTTTAATGCTACGATAGCAACCATCATTGCAATATTTTCCCTAAGTATGATGTTTTCTTTCTGCGGCGATAGCTAGTTGAGTATATGCAGATCTATAAATTGCCTCAATCCTCTTAATTTCTTTCACTCAGCTTCTTCAGTATCAGATCTGTGACTCTAGCCAAATGATATATTTTTTGTGAGCCCAGTTAATCGTCCTCACTAATTAATTTTCGACTTGATTTTAAAATTTATCTCTCCACTTTGATCTTATATACTCCTACTTTGTAAGAGTTCAGGAGTAGGAGCGAATGCAATATTATTAGAGTAGGTGGGTGTATTATGTGCTTATTAGAAAATGATATTAATTAATACAGTTTGTGAAGGTTTATTATTAATTAGGAAGAAGATATTATGGTAAGAGAACAACATCCGCAAGCATTCCTTGCTTTTCTTTTTCGCTCACAGTCTCTGTGAAAATTACCCCTTTCTCGACCACTCACAATCAATTATATGGAAGTGTTAAGATCTATTGAATATTGGTTGTGATGGACTCATCTGACTTTGATTGCTTGTAGGTCAAGAAAACAACTACCAAAAAGAAGGTGGTCGCTTCATCTGGTGCTAAGGCTGGCGCTGCTGGCTCCAAGAGTCCCCTTTTTGAGAAGAACCCTCGCAACTTTAGAATCGGAGATCTCACTCGCTTCGTCAGGTGGCCTAAGTATATTCGCATCCAGCGTCAAAAGAGGATTCTCCTTCAGAGACTTAAGGTGCCTCCTCATCTCCACTCTCATAACTATCGACAGAAATCAAGGTAACTTTTCGACTTTCTTTAGTTGTCATTATTGTTCACAACTTCTTAAATTGCTTGCAAAATACAGACCAGAGACCAAGCTAATCAAATTAGAGTAGTATGGATTGTAGGTATAAAATTTAGAAGATGCGTTGCTGTTACTGATGTTAGAAAGGAAGACTATCAGGACCTCGAGAACCTCGCCAAGACTTTCAGAGCTCAGTTCAACGACAACGACTCCCTCAGAAGAAACTGGAGCACTGGTGTCATCATCATAATTAAAATGATTCAATTACAGATAGAGAGACAGAGAGAGATCGAGCTCCAAAAGAAGGCTAATCATTTATTCAAAGAGAGATTATATATTTTAGTTTTATAATTTATTTGCGTGTGATTATGATTCCTCCTCTATTTAGGCTAATAAATCTAACCATGATTAATTTTTATAATTAATTTATGCCTTAAATAAAACCCGAGTCTTGTTGCTTAGGATCTTCTATTACTTCCATGATTATTTAGAGTGTAATCTATCCAGTGGACGTCAACTATCCTCATTTTGTGTTAGTATTTTTCATAATCATCAATATATTATTAGTTCGAGCAAAGGTAAAGAACAAACTTGAGCCTTTTAAAACAGCCTTCTCATTAATTTATTGCAAAGTTCTTGTCTATTAAAAGTCCTCGCAATACACTCGAATATGATAACTCTTATTCCATGCTCTCTACTAGTGGTATTTAAAAATCAGCATTTACAAGAGATTAATTTATAAGATTAACTTTAGAATCGGAGGAGACATTCAACCAAAGAGAGATCTCACTCGCTACCACACACATTCCATTTATAATGACTACTTCTCATCTCCACCAATTCTCCAAGACTATCTTATGTGCTCATAGACTTTCTTTTTCGTATCCACAATACTTATTATTAATATGTTTAGCTTCACAACTCACTAATGATGATGAGAGACCAAGCAAGAGAAGAAGACCAGACTCCAGAAGGAAGCTGAGGCCAAGAAGGCCGGTGGTGACGCCAAGAAGGGAGCCAAGCCCTACGTCCTCAAGTTCGGTCTCAACCACGTGACCACCCTCGTCGAGGAAGGCAAGGCAAAGCTTGTTGTGATTGCTCACGACGTCGACCCCATCGAACTCATGAGTTTCCTCCCCGCCCTCTGCAGAAAGAAGGGTATCCCCTACGCTTTCGTCAAGGGTAAGGCAAGACTCGGACAGCTCGTCCACCAGAAGACCGCCACCTGCGTTTCTTATTACAACTAAAACCATTGCTTGCCTGGTGTCATGGGAATCAAGAACCAGCACATGATGGCCCAGAGAGAGAGACATGATGTGTCAGAAGGCTAACATGTGATTTATCTTCAATCCTTTGAGCTTTCTCTTAAACATTCATCCACTCATATCTCTACTTTAAATTGCACTCCTTGCAAGCCAGATTTAATTTTCTCTTCTACCATAATGTCTTATTATCTATCTACCATAGTAGTTTCATTTCACTTTCATTTCTTCTCGCTCCTCCATGTTTTATAATTTTACAAATTTGCCATATTAAATACAAACAGGAGATTGAGAAAAAAATAATTAAAAATCAAGTTTATTCTTTTACCTGGGCTTACTCGTTATTAAACTTTATTTTTTCACTCTTTGTTAGCAAATCTTATAAGATTAGCAGTAAAGTATCGAGGCCTTTAATAAAAGGCTTTTTATGCTTATTATTTACTTCCATATGCCCGTAATCAAAGAAACACAAATCTAATAATCATCAAAGTGATCTCGATCAAATTAATAGCAGGCCTTTAATGACTGCCTTAGCTCCCTCACTTAAAATACATAAATATAACTGCTATTCAGAAATTCTTTCAAAAGCGTTATCCTCTGAATTAGTCTTCTTGTAATGCTAGGGTTAGCTAATTTTCCTGTCGTAGAAGTAACTAGTTTTTCTATAATAGACTCAACTTATTGAATATTGTATCACCTCGCAAACGTATTCAATCACTTAATTGTTATCCATCAAGCAAAAGCCAGTCACTCTTAGTAATTGAGTGGTATTTATATCAAGCTGTTCATATTCTTCAAAATTAGGACTGTCTTTGTCTTTGAGCACACAATTCGTTCCAATTTTTAAGTCCAGGTATGAAACCTTGTTGATAGATGTGTCTCACCTTTACTTAATGAATTTTTCTATTTCTATTTAGCTCTTACAACACTTAACAATACTTTCAAAGCTTAAAGGCTAAGAGCTTTCTTAATTTTGTCAATTATTATTGCTCTATTATGAGAATACGATTGGATTTTGTGAATTCTAACTTTACAAATTTGAATTTAGTAGGTCTCTAAGTTGGCTTAGTGAAACTATTTCCTTGAATAATTCGCTTGTCTAGTTGTTTTACTGTCTTGATAAATCTTAGACCTCAAGTAAATTTTCCATTCTTACAAGGCCAACCTCTTCTTACGAGTCCAATTAGCTCCAACCATATACTCTAGGAGAGAAAAACTTTATTCCCTCATAGAAATAAGCCCAATCATAGTCAAACAGTTTAACTACTTGATAAAGATGTCTAGCGTTTGAGATGCAATCGTATACATCTATTTCGTATTGCTTGCAACTTTTTAGAATAGTCAGGTTGTGGAATTATGATTCAAAGTTTATCTTGTTTCTGTCCTCGCTACACCCTGTTAAGTATTGTTGCTCCACCTACAAATCTTAGAGATTATTAAGAGTCTAAGGAAGCAGTTCGCTTGGAGAAGGTATTCTATATAGCTATATAATTTAGGAATAGTGGCTCTCTATATCTTTTTGTTTCTGTTTATTTCCCATTTAAAATTAAAAATAGAACTAAAATACTCTTTCATCTGCTTCTTAATATTTAATGAGCATGAAGCAAATTGAATAAATAGAATTGAATAATAATGGGAACTGATAGGCACTATAGTGACATAAAAGAGGACAAAACTATGACTACAGACTTTGACCCTCTCGTAATGCAGGATAAAATCAACTTGACTAAAAATATGCAACAAAGTGAAATCGATCAAATCGATAGTCTTCTCACTCCAGAGCAGAAGCAGCCTAAGTCTTCAAATTTTCAAGCCTATATGAATACTGCAAAGCTCTTCTTTGGAAATGCTTATCTATCCATTCCAAAGACTTTCGAGTACTCAGGAATTATCGGAGGCATACTCATGTTTACTATAGTTG
>JAJKFJ010019869.1:0-28744 GCA_027382625.1 Tetmemena sp. SeJ-2015 | reverse complement strand
AAATGGAATATAAATTTTAATTGCTTCAGAAAATTATAAGTACTTAAGTTATCTATCGATTTGTCTCAAACCTCAAACTCTATTGCTTTATAATGTTAAATAACTTAAATTTTAAAAAGGGAATAATTATTATACAATTAATTAGCTGACATATTTCAATAAATTGTAATGATTTAACTAAATTAATTTGAAATTTTAATCCCATTATTTGTATTTCACCTTAAATCCATAATAACAAAGCAAATGATATTTTTATTTCAAAAATCTTGATTTCAATCAAACTATATTTTAAAAAAACTTGATATAAATTATATTTCCGTGAAATGGTCACTAAAAGGATTTAATATTTAAATATAAAATGTGTTATATTTAATTCATCTAAATGATGATTATATTTATATGCTGCTCTAATTTGCACTCAGATGAATAGTAGTGCGTTTTGCTCTCACTGTGGGAGCTGTCCATCGTCTTCTTCTGGCTGATTTTGGTTGGACGCACCCTCGCAGACTACAACCTTCTGCTTCTTCTTTGCCCTTCGCTTGGCGTGCTTGCTGATCTTTGCCTCCTCAATTGGGAAGTTGTTCTACTAATCATCATCTGCTCTTGGCTTCCGAAGTTCTTGAGCCTCAAATAAATCAATACTTTAAAAATTTACAATAACTAATTCCCTAAATTTAGACAAAAAATGTTAGTAAGGGGACTGATAGTAAAGATAATTTTTATTTAAAATTATTGTTTCAAGGATAAAAGTCCTTTAAACAAGAAATCTTAAAGAATTCAAATAGGATCATAAAATCTAAAATTTAAAAATAAGCGCAACAATTATGTTTCTACAATAATTTTTATTATTTCAAAATTATCATCCGGTTGTTTTAGTTATAATTTAGAAAAATAATTAGATCAATCTTATCTTCTATTCCTAAAAAACAATTTCTTAATTTAAAAATAAAATTTTTAAATAACTATTAAATATTCTTTTAAGGAACTTGTGATATTTCCTTATTTATCCTTTTGAAACTCACTCATAAATTTTTTAAGCCTTCTTAAAATCATGTATACATTATTTATCTATACTTAGACAAATTATTTTAAACTATATTAAAGCATCATTCCTCCTTATTTCATTTATCCAATTATATTATAAAAATATGGCTATTAGATACGTAACCAATTGGTAGATATGATATTAATTTTATTTATTTTTGCAGGCGGAGCTAGCTGTTGGAAATTTGTTCCCATCATTTCGCTCTTCTGTCATTTCGAAGTCAGGTTCATTCCTCACTCTATCCTCACTTAATACTATTTATTTTATCTTAATTATCTCATCGAAAGGAAAAGATGCGTGGATGTTGAGAGAGTTATTTAGTTTGACTGGTGTGGAGAAAATTGGATTAGCGCTCTTAAAATGATCGCTCTCCGCCCCTCTCACTTAGTGAGCATCGTGAGTCTAGTTATAAGGAAAGGCGTGCTGCTCATTTTGCTGGGGAGTCTCAGAACTGAAACTCTTGAACCCGCCCATCTCAGAGTATTTATCAATTAAATTATCCAATCTTATAATTATTTGTGTATTGCTGTTTGAGTGCATGAGCCTGTTTTTGGCGCTTTGAAATTTATCAACTAATGAAATGGATAGCTCTATCGGTTTGAGTCAAGATCTTCGCCAAAGAGATTATGATATATTCACAAATAATAAATTACTAGGCTATAGTTTCTTCATTTATAAGACAATTATTCCTTAATAAATAATTTGCAGTAAACGTTATTTCTAATGCCAGATTATAAAAATAGGATGTTTGTAATTTTTCATTCAATTTATAAGTTAAATATATGTTACCAACAATTCTAAGCTAAATTAAACTTGAGTTATTGGTTTCTATGAATTTAACATTTCTATTCTTAAAAATCTTTTAATTTAAATTTGCATATCATTGAGTCTTAAAGAATATATTGATGAATGCAAAATGAATTTTCATTGGTCGGTTAGCGATTCTATGATTTCAAGATATCACTTTTATTGGCTTGACCTTTTATTTTGCCCATTAAAATCCTCTTTCCGGTCTTAACTATAAATATTTTGAAGTTAGTTGGTCACAAATTCTAGAGGGCTTCAACAAATTTGAGGGCGAACTCGCCAATATTTAAATATCTGGCCGGGCATCACAAGGCATGGCGAGAAAAGGCGAAAGGAGTCAGCAAGGGAGACCCTTATTCATTTTCTTGTTAAGAACATTACATAAAGGTGTTTATATTATTAAGTTAACGACTTAAATTTTAATTATCTACGCTCTTTCCTTTCTTTCTATTACAATCAATAGAACATATCTTAAAAATATCTTAGCCTTTCAAGCATAATGGAAATTAGATATCGAGAAACCTTGAGCAACAAAGAAGTTTAAGTTTCAATTTTTTATTCAATTAACTAGTTAAAGATTCTTCTGAATTTGAATTAGTTAATGGATTGTATCATCAATCTATACTGAGAAGTTGTTCTACTCTGCAAGCTAGTCAGCTAGAGGATCTGAACGCTGCTCTTTATAAATAGAGTTCTTGCGCCAGGCTTCTCCTTGAGATGGTGCATCCATTGAAGAAGCGGTATAGGTGTCAGAGGCAACTTTGCTATTAGCGATGAAGTTGGCATGCTACTGAGCCTGTTCGTTTTAAAGATCTTTGTACTGCCCTTTATCCACCTTCTTTGGCCCCTTTTCATTGGTCTTAGACATCTCTTGCCTCATAATTTGGGAGAACACTCCGCCTCCACCTCCGCCCCAAAGTCTTTTGGGTTTAGGAGCCTCCTTAATTTCCTCCTTTGCCCTGCCTAGAATACCGAGGTTGGGCTTTTGAATTTGACCTGGCTCGAAGGGTTGCCAATGAACTTCATTTAGCTCATGCTGCTTGAAGTCTAAGCTATGAAGTTGCTGGCCATTAGCAAGGAAGATCTTAATTTCATTGTCAACCTTCACTCTTTCATAGAGTACTGCAGTCATGAAGTGAGTGCCATTAGGTGCCCACTCGATTCCTACTGCACAATAAGACTTGGTTTGCCCGTACTCCTTGTGCCTATCTAAGTTCCAAATATCGATTTCTCCCTTCAGATTTCCAAAACCTCCAATGATAGCTGCATTAGAGAAGGGATCGATTCTGATAGTGTTTCTGTAGCGCTTTCCAAACTCAAATTTGGGGTTACTCAATCTATCATAGAGAGTAGCGACAGCTGGCTGAGTGCCAGAAATGACAATGAAGTAATCTCCTAAAGCTGACCATTTAACATCATGAATCATCCCATCGAATACTGGTACGTGCTCTCTTTTCTTTCCATAGAGAATCTGAACGAACTGTAGGCAGTGCTCTCCATAGTAATTCTTTCCAGTTGAATCAATGTAATTCTATGACCATATCAGTACTGATTCACCGGTTGGAGATGCCTTAACATGAATCTCCTATGCCTTTGAGCACTGGGCCGAAAACTTTGGCTTTTCGATTGAAGAGTTCAGATCGAAGAAAAATACGTTTCCTCCTACTTCAGCTGCATTATCATTCAATCCTTCTGAGTTTTACCAAGCTACCATGTACTAAGGTGGAGCTACTCCATTTCTTTCCTTGCCCATAGGTACGAAATCCAACCCATCGAACCAAAACTTACCGAAGTTTTGATCTCCTTTCTTTCCTAGAGTCTTAAGATCTGCATTGATAGTTGCTTTTGGCTTAGAGAAGTCTCCATTCTCATAGAAATCAATCGATGTCTTTGACGAGAGTCTTGCGCAGTAGCGCTCATCCTGAGAGAATTTTATGCTCTTAGGACCCTCCTTAGATTGCTTTTTCCATTCAAATATCGCGCTCTCGTTGCCAGTTTGGGTGTTCCAAACAATGAGGTTATTACCTTTTCCCTGATTATACTTTTCGCATGTTATCAAATAGGTGTCTCGCGGTGAGATGGCAATGGCTGTCACGCCGTAATGATCTATGAACCTAGTCTCTCTGCCCGTTTCCGTGTTAACGAAGTGAATACCTTAAGTATCTACCACCACCGCAAAGTGACCCTTATGCGGCGCAAACTTTCCCGTGATGGCAGATGAGTAGCTTGGGAATGATGGGTCAAGAGCTATGCTCGTAGTCGCAGGGGATTCAATCTATAAATAAGCACCCTATTTATTAACTACCCAATCGAGAGTTTGTAGAACTGTGCTCCCTTGCTTGAGAGAGTCAAGAGACGCTGGTTGCCATCGTAGACGCGTGCCTAATGGCCAACCTACAAACCCTTGCTCTCCTCGTTTTAGGTTAGTTGTGGCTGTTGCATGCCTAATGCTGAGTAAATGTTGCTGCTGCTGCCTCCCTCCATTTAAGGCTCAAATGTATACACCTATAATAATTATAGTAAGATAACTGCGCACTCAAATTATTCAAGTCTACCCTTAATTTCGCCTCTATCCTCTATAGAAATGATCTCTTTTCATAGTTAACTGAATTTGAAGACTAGAGAGATGGAAACTAAACTAATTGAAAATGAAAAATTATTATCCCTTAAATTGGGCTAATAAATTCAATGAGAGTATTAAAATTTAAACTTAATCTAGCTCATGTGGCCCTTCCATCACTTGAGCTTTTTCTTTTTGTTGGTGCTTGATTCTTTCTCTTCTCCAGCAGCAGATTTGGCAGATACGGTTGATAGCTTCTTTCCTTTCTTGAAAAATAGATAATGAATAATAATTCTGATTCTTCTATCTCACAGGGGCATCCATTAATTCCTCCTCTTCCTCTTATTCAAGCTCGTCCTCAAATCTCTCATCTTCATCTCTAGCTCTCTTCTTTCCTATCTTGGCTGAAGTGGAAGTGGCCTTCTTGTTTTCTCTCTCTTTTTCTCTCTTTACTTCTTCCTCATCATCGCTCTTTTGCTCCATAATTATAGTATTTATGATTTATTATAGGATTTTGGTTGCTCCTCAATCTTTGAGGCTGAGAGGGATAGATTCATAGTTCTGTTGAGAGGAGTAGGAGAAGTAGTGTTCATCTCGATTGTCTGATTAGGATCTGCTGCAGCCGTGGAATAGTTGACTGTTTTATCTTTCTTAGCTTGCCCCACATTATTAAACTTAATCTCAAAATTGGGAAGAACGCTTTCACAAGATTATTATTGACCTTATCATCAACTAGTTTGAGTAAAAGCTCGAGACTCTTCTCCTCATCGTTGGTAATACCAAGTAGCTCCTTGCTCTTAGTCAAGTAGGTTCTCATTCCATTTAGAGCAGCCTACTGCTACTTCAACTAGATGAAGTTCTTGTGCATGAGCTGACGTAACACCAACAAAAGGGGAAGACTTCTGGTGAGCTTAGCACCCTCAGCTTCGCCTCCAACAGAGGCTCTTGGCTTTTAGATATGATGGAGAAGAGAGAAACGAATCAAGCCCTCTATCATCTTGAAGTAAGCATACTCATCCTCTGCTTTGGTCAATCCATTATAAGAAAGGCCTAAAAATTGTATCTTCCCTTTAAATTGAATCCATTTGAAGTTGCAGACTAGGTCTTTGGGTTTATGAGAAGAAGCATAATGGAATTGTGGAAGTTCTTCACAAATTGGCAGATGTAGCTTATCTTCGAGTACTATTACAGTGAGATTTTAGGATCCTTGAGTCCATCCAATCCCAAGGCTATTCTCTCCTTCTCAATATCAGCAGGTACAAGTTCTTGGAGCTTGTAGATTATAGAGTCGTCACTCTGATAGATAGATACTATAATCTTCAGCAAGAATTAGTAGAAGAGGCTTCTACCTCTGCGTTGACCTACCACAGAGTGGCCAGCTAGGGCGTTGCCTTACTCTATGATGCAGTCTCTTTGCTTGTAAATGTTGTAGAGCTTGCGCACCTCCTTTAGTATCTCAGGATTCTTGGTGCTTCCAAAGTTAATCAAGAATTCTACTCCTGCTTCAGAAAGCAGCACTGAAAAGTTTCGCTGGAAGAGGCTTACCAATATTCCAAACTGCTCCTTGATCATTAGTTCATTTCCCTTAATGCGGTTGCTGACCATGTTTATTGCCTCAACAAAATAATGTAACATACCTATTCTGGAAAAAATGATAATGCAGTATGTGAACAGACAGATAAAATTATCTTCCATCGCATCTTCTACACAGTGGACGAGTTATACATCTTCAAGAAGCAGTTCACTCACTACCACGCAGTAAATTCCTTCTTCTCCTACATCTTTACTCAGTCAGAGGCGGCTTCTCTTAACAATATCTCCTTCTGCAAGACCTCAGGCAGAGTCATTTACAACGAAGCCAAGATAACGAAGCAATTTCATTTCATGATCTCTCTAATTTACTTTATATAAGTGATGTACTGAAGTACACGATCCACCGTTTCAATTAGCGATAACAGATCCAGCTATAGTAGCAACAGTAGTAGCAAGCCTAAGCAGCATAAGGAAGCGCGGGCACTAATCTTTCTTCTTAACAGCCAATTTTAAATATACCCCCTACTATGCTAGAAATCGAGGACTATGAGAAGAAGGAGATCAAGAACCCAAACTACATACCTTTCAGATTGACGAGCAACATCTCTGAGTTTATTGGCAAGATTGGAATTTAGGGTCCCTTCGCAGCAGTTCTCACAGCCTGCTCACTCGCACTCAGCAAGTACAACAATAAGTTCATGCCACTACTGCACATCATGTTCTCAGAAGACCTTAACATACAGAATGAAATGAGGACTGCCATCTTAAACAGCAGCTGTGACCATGTCAAACACAAGATAGACAGTCTCTCCAAAAACAAGAGAGTTATTCATCATGTCATATTAAATTCTTATTGGTTAGAGTGATTCAATATAGCCAGCTTGATCCTCAATACTTCCCTCAAAATCCAGCAGATCATTTCAAAATTTCGAGCTTTGAAATAAATGCTCATTATAAAATCAATAGATGGAGGAAGCTAAGAGTGCAGAAGCTACGGAATGCATAAAGATCGGACAGTTTGAGGTACCGAAATCCCAACTCAAATTCGAAATTGAGAAGCCTGTCTTATTTGAGGAGTTCAACAAGAAGGTTTTCGACTTGATAGAGATCGCCACCGAAGATTCTCGACTGAGCCAGATTACTCACAGTCATTGGAACGCTTGGTTCTGATTATCTGTAAGCGAACTGGAAGAGAGATCTTCAAGCTTAATTAAAGTTTTTATCTCAGGCTTTAAGTCAAAGCATTTATTTCTTATTTCAATTCTTAAAAATTAACTTTATCTTCTCCTCCTTTGTAATATAAGATAGAATGATATAATTGATCAACTTTTACGAATTAAAGCATCCATATAAAAGGCCTTTAGCTTATTGAGTTTATAATAAATTATTATTTCTTTAATTGAAAAGTTTATTACTGAAGTAAAATTACACATAGCAGGTAATTTGTATTTTTATTTCTGGAATAATAAAGATGAATTCCGCGACATCGCAAGGATTAAGCTCTGATTAGGTCAGAGTGAACGACTTGAAAAACTAACTACTCGATATACAAGATAGTATGCGCCCTTTAAGTTGTGTTAATGCTCTAATCTATAGATGAACAAGAGTATCTGAGACTACTTCACGAAGTCATCGAATACGTAGATCTTTTGTAGCAGCCAATCAATTCAAATAGAATAAGCATTAACTAAATAAGATTGAAGATATTTAGTAAGAGTTATTTCTTATGGAAAGAGAGAAATAATATATTTGAATTCATTTTGCTGAGAACCTCATATTATGTTTTGAGTGAACAACACAGGCATCTCAGATCTTGATGCACTTCCAAGGGATGATTCTACCCACAATCATTGGAATCATGAATCGCAAGCCTCCTTCCATGACTCCAAATGTCAGGCACAAGGTACGACGACAGTCACTAGAGGTCATCCTCATCGTTCCCTTCCCAGATTAACAGCAAAGTCTACCAGGAGACCAAATTATCAACTTGTAAGTAGAATGATCTTGATAAATCAGTTCATCATTTGGCTTTGAATGAGGTTTTAAGCTTAACTTTAACTTAGATTGATGGATGTCTTGATGAATGACAATCTCAATTTAAGTTTTATTACCTTTGATAACAATTAAGGGAAGGTTTTAAATGAGGAGAACGCAGAACTTGCACTTAAAATTCTGATGGAGATCATCAGGTTCTACAAAACGACTTGGGATGCACTCGTAAGTACATCATTATATTATATGCTCCTGATTTCTTCTAAATCAATTGGTTTATAATATTGATGGCCATACTTCTCACATTTCCCCAAAATGACCATTATAATTGTCTTCTTAGCTTATCCTTTTAAATCATCTCTCTCTCTATCTCTTTCTCTTTCTTTTTTCCTAATGATGAGGCTAACTCTTTGTAGGAGAAACACTATGCGACTTTCTTTGACTTCTGCAGTCTCTTGTACCAAAATCTGCCAGAGAAGATTGATGAGATCATACCCAGCGAGGAGTCCAAGTTTAATCAATTAAACCCTTTAACTATCTCTAAATTATTCTATTAAACTAAGAGTGAGGTTTAGGTGGTGGCAGATCAAACGCTACCTCTCAACCTGGTTCTAATCAGTTCAACACTGACAGTATTTAATTAGGAAAAATATATAATTATTCAAAATTAAAAAGCACCCTCGCATAGCAATCTATGGGAGGTGAGCAGACTCAACTCATCGCCTCTGTGAAATCTATGAAGAACATCCCTCAGGTGACTCAGTATATCATAACCCTAAACTAAGTTTTTGAGCAGCAACTCAAAACTCACATGCCGCGCTTTCTCAATGTCATATTTCAATCTTGTGCCTATTATAGTAATTGAGTATATTCGAGAGCATAGACAAATTCCCTGAAGACATCCTGCCTAAAGTAGTTAACATGAAGACTTACATGGACTACCTTGACATACTCAAAAACACTCAACTTTATTAAAACGCGTACTTAATAGCAAAGTTATTTATAAAATCCAACACTCTGTCTTTCTTCACGTTCATCCTTAAGAAGTCTTTCACAGAGGAGATCCTGATGCGCTTCCCAGAGACTCTCAACCTTCAATTTAAGATCCTCCGTAATTGCCCGCAACACGGATAGTAGGTACGCAAGGACATCATACACATGATTAAGTACGAGGTCACAGAGATTCAGACTATGGAAGCCACGGACGCACAACGAGGCTATGATGGACGCAAGAAAATCTATGAGCTCAGGAATGAGGCACTCTAAAAGCACCTTGACGATTTCCTGGACTTGGGAATAATCTTCGGTCAAGGCAAGATTGGAAAGGACTTGTAATTCTTCGCCCGCAGTCTCATTACTACTTACATTATAACTGAAGTAAATTGAAATTAGATAATTATAAGTCTTAGGATACAGAAGTATTTTTATATGTAGCTTTCAAGATTTTTAAATCAGTGTGATGAATGCTTTTCTATTCCCGAGAATTTGACTCTAATATTTCAGCAATAAGATCATTAGAGAGGGAGCTATGAATGAT
Source organism: Tetmemena sp. SeJ-2015 (assembly GCA_027382625.1). Classification (NCBI taxonomy): domain Eukaryota; phylum Ciliophora; class Spirotrichea; order Sporadotrichida; family Oxytrichidae; genus Tetmemena; species Tetmemena sp. SeJ-2015. Next base: position 19,270 of record JAJKFJ010019869.1, on the reverse strand, counting down.
CAATAGAAGCGCAAGTGTTTGCAGATAGTGATAAAGATACTTCTAGACCCCACCATCACCATCCTTATGAGGGGTACTTTTATAATGCTCTTCCACAAAAAGTACCTCGAGCTTTACTCAATTAACATACGATCACATTTATCTAACTTCCAAATTTACAACCAGTCAGTGCAGAATCAGTCCACGAGTCCTCACTGTGAGTTGCAACTAGAAGTTCTGGAAGCTTTGGTCACACTTATTAAGGAACTTGACCCTCAAATCGTATAAATCTACTAATATAATTCAGCCTTTTGAATTATCGCTGTGGCTAAGACTGAGCTGCCTAACATCAAAACTCAGGTGGCAGAGTTAAAGAAGAAGTCAAAGCGGTGGATGACTGACATGGAACAAAGAGACATAAACTTCAAGGAACTCTTCCTCCAGGAGGAGTACCAATACTTTGAGATAGGCAGACAAGAACCCCTTGAAGTTGATAAGATTCAAGCACAGTTGCATGTCAGCATTTTCTTCGACCCCTTCTGGATGACCAACTTCCAGCAGTTGGCTCAGTACTCAGCTCAACAGCAGTAACAGGAGATCAACAGAGAGCGACAACGCTACTAGTACTTCTTGTGGATGAATGAGCAACAGCTACAAGAGTGTCTCGATCAACAGAAGGAGCACGCACTCAAGCTTGTAAGAAACACGATTGCTATGATAGACTTGGTGCTTGGCAACATTCAAGAGATCCGCCGCACCAAGTGCCTCCACGAGCAGGAGATGAAGCTACTTAAGACTTTACTCGTGCATGGCAGTCACATAATCCAGAACCTGTTTGAGATGTTCAGTGCAAACTCACAAGAGAAGGACAAGATCAACGATATCATCAAGAGATTCGCAAAGATCTTCCAGCAGATGCGTGTCCTTCAGTTTAGAGACCTCTTCACAGCAGCTGATGAAGATTTCTTTGGCTTCGTCATTGAAACCAAAGCTCTCAAGCCAGAGTCTGGAATTTACTACTTCGCTAATATACATATAGGATTATAATTGGAATCGCAATTATTTATGTGCTGACTATCTGATGACCTTCCAGCCATCTAACTCTCAGCCTGCTCCAAACTAGAACCCAATGCAGCACCATGCTATGATCAAGCAGCTGGACGACCAAACTGCATACCTCCTCGAGATTTAAATCATTTATCACAATCCTTATATTAATTACTCTCAAATATGAGATCTTCTTCAACTACATAAACTAGAAGATGAGAATTTTCAACAAGACTATTGACTCACCAGATTCTTTGCTTTCTCAAAATGAGATGGACAAGAGACTTGCCAAGATTCCTACACCTGAACTCTAATACGCTCTCTAAATTCTCACACTTGGTATTGGCTAGAGAGCCTTGGCTAAGAGAAATGATCTAAGAATGAAGAACTTGTTCCAAGCAGTTTTTGTCTATTGCATCAAGTATACAAGTAAACTAAATAGCTAAAACGAATCTCTTAGCTATTTCTAATCTGACATGAAATCAGTTTAAGAATTATTTATTCGTATAATTTGATCTAATCAATCTCTATAGAGCAAAGCCAAATAGTTCCTTACTACTACTCAATACAATAATAAAATATCTAACAATCTTATTTATTATACTCAGTGATAAGAGATCTTTTCAAAGAATTGAATTTAACAATAACCTCAGAGAATAGTGCACAGACGGGAAGCAACTCAGCCAAGGAATTTATTCCCCTAATTTAAGGTCTGCTAGAGACTTTCCTTTAAGCCAGAGAAGAGGCTCCTTATATCAAGGAGACAAATGAAATATGCTACTCTTTTTAAATTATGAATGCTCGTTTATTATTACTCAGTGCCTGCCAAGTTGAAGAACTTAATTGAATACCTCCCAATCATCTCGAGACCTCTTATTGATTCCAAATACTACTGAATTAAATTTGCTTTGTATTGATACTATGAAGACTCAAAACATCCAACTTATAGAGAGTGGCTTCGCTATGATCCAAATCTGGGTGAACGCGCTTTCAAACTACCCTGAGATTCTAGATCCAATTATCGAGACTATTATACCAGATCTCAAGAATAGACTCTTCCGCATCTTGATCCACTCTGGCTATCAGAATTCTCAAACTAGCGTCTTCAAAATGCTGGCCAAACTTGGAGCGAAGACTCGTGTATATAACGAAGACAAGGAGTTTAAGACTAAGAACTATCCAGAGGACGGGCTTAAAATTGACCTTGAAGATAAGAACTCTGGAAGGCAGGTTACTCTATGTTTAGATGCAGCCATCGATGTAATCCTACTGAAAATCTTCGATAGCTTCAGCAAGTTCAGTTAGTCACAGTTACAAGAAGCCTATCGCCTTATTAAGAGCTCGTTCATTTGCTTTGTGGAGACAGATATCGATATTGACTATGTTATTGCTTCTATTCATAATGCAAAACTCAAGAACACTGAACTCCTCACTCAATATCATATGCACTCAACTAAGTAGTAAGTTATTTTCTCTCATCGATAAGCATTCTATCTTTTCGTTTTTCTCATGCTAACTGATTTCCTTTAGCTTTGATGCATCTAAGAAGCAGCTGAAGGTGAGTTAGCTTGGAAGAGCTAGTGAGCAGCATGTCTTTGAAAAGATCCTCAAGTGTCTACTCCTCTGCTGCTCCTTCCCCAAATCAAACACTGAAACACTACCTGTGCTGCAGAAAGTGCGCAAGTTCTTTACCTGGGTCACTCAATACTTCACACTCGTCTACATTTGCAAAAACGGCAAAATGAGGGAGAACCTTGTGGATGAGATTTCACCTCTGCTCTTCCTTGAGAACATTTGCGAATTCCTTTACTATAATATGATTGACGGTGGAGTGCCTAAGGGTCAGAGTCACAACTATCACACCTATCACAAGGGCTCTACCATGGCACTCAAGACTATGATACGCATGGTGCGCTAACTCTACGGAGATGGAGAAGAGGGTGACTTGGTGTTCGAGAGTTTGGACTTTATACAGCTAATCATTCAAAAGGTATGTCATTTGGCCTACGGCTAAGACATCCACAAGAAGGTAGCGGCTAACAAGGCACTCTAGATTATCATCAGAGAACTTCCTAAGCGCATAGTTAAGTAGCACTGGCAGACTCTTATCGACTCAGTCTTCCACTTTTCAAGTAGACAAACAATTAAATGATTGTAGGAGATTAAATTTATTTTGTCCACATCTTGAACATTTCTAACGAGCCTATGAACCATCATATGGAAAAGGAGTGCAAGGTCACTCTCACCGCTTTCTTTACCAAGATAGGCTTGTACGAATGCAACTTACTGGACAGCATCGATGAGGCAGAGCGAGAGTTCAACAATAAACTGCTTGACAAGATCCTAGTGAATCTCTACCAGTCGAAGCAAAGCAGCAGAGCAGTGACCATTCACTTCATAGAGCTGATTGCAAGACGCACCAACTACTCAGTCCGACAGATATTCTCCAGAGTGAACTGCAACAACTACATCTAGCAACTGCTTTAGCAACAAAATCAAGTTATTTTGAATCAGGCGGCTGCTCAGCAGTAATAAAACCCACAACCTCAACAGCCAAGACCACCTCTGCCTACTGCAGCTGACATCATAGCCAATAACGATGTGTCTTGGTTAGCTTATCTCACTCAAAACTAAGTCCTATACATTTTCTGAGTCATTCGATCTTATTTTAAGTGGAACAGAGGGCGAAGAACATCTACTAGCTTTATAAGGGAGGGTACACCTCGATTCTGAACTTGATGACCTACTTGGATTTGATCGACTTCATGCTAAAGCACAACATGCTTGAGCCCATGAGGAAGCTGCACACCTATCTCTTCATTTGCGAGTAGCTCATTAGAATCCTAGAGGACTAAATCGAGAAACTCGAAAAGCCAGAGAAATAATCCCTCCTTAAAAATTATCTTGTTGCTTTTATATTAGAGAAGCCAAAGGACCTCAAGGATGGGAAAACCCTCACGGATATGCCAATGGGCAAAGAGAATCCTCAAGACTAGTAGGTCATACCTGGAAGTGCACAAGCTCTCCTCAACGACCACAAGCTTAGCAACGCCAGCAAGGCAGCGGTCAAGTACATGATCCTCGAAAAGTAGTAAACAAAGAAACTATTTAAGAAATCATATTTAATATTTTCTTATTTTACTTGAGCTACAACAAGACACACGATCCCTACTCCCACACCATGCACACCCACACAGTCCTTCAAGGCCAGCACTTTGAAGTAGAGGAGGCTGCCAAGAGAGACAAGGTGGCCAAGGAGACCTAGGAGCAGTTCTACGATAACCAGACTTCAAGCTACAGCTTCTTTAACATCTTCGAGAGACGCAGCTTCGACCAGGCCACTCCTCAAGCCAGTCAGCCTATGAATGCCCAAGAGTACAACTCCTATTCACAAGGACTCAAGATAAGGACCAACGAGTTCATCTAGCGCCTCTTCTCCCCCATGATAAAGGCTAGTGATGTCTCATTTGACTACGTCCATCATATCTACGAGATGTTCCCCAACCATAGATATGCTTATTCAAGTAAGCAACACAATTTAATGAGATTGCACACAGAGCTGATCTGCAAATGCCTGCATGTGCTAAGTGAACTCTCCACTAAGCAAGAGGACCTCTACTAGTTCTTCAAGCAGAGACAGCAAGCCTTCTTCGACGTGTAGAATCAAATGCCCTAGCAAGCAGCACCTAACAAAACAGCAGCCTCAGCTGAGACCAATGACGGTTCTAGCAGCAATCCCGCCTAGCCCTCGATAAACTCTCATCTCCAAAGAAGAATTGACTTGTACGCCGTGGAGCTAAAGTCTAGAATGATAGCCATCTACTTCAAGTTCTTCCAAAGAGAGGAGTAAAATATCTACAAGCAGGCCAAGCGCTGCCTCAAGAAAATACTTAGGAAGGAGCCTAACCAGTAGGATGCTCTCCCTAACCTTATCATTATTCAATCTTTTAGTCTAAGCTTCTAGAGTTATAAACTTATCCTCAAGGAGACGTGCATAATAATTTTTCGATTAATACCATTAGGTTTTGAGGAGTGTGTTAGACCAAGTTTGAACATCCTGAGTATGAGAGGCAGCTTCCCTGCTCTATATGAATAGCTTGCCAAACTTATAAACGTTCTCCACGGGTGCTTTAATGACCAACTAGGCAGACATTTAATAAGGTGCTACGAGAACAACAAAAGTAAGATCACTGAAGAGTTCTAGTTCTCCTTCTCAAACCCTCCAGGCGCCCCCCCAGATCATTTATAATAATGATGAAACATCTATTATTGCAAAATATTGTTAGATCAGTTTATTAGGCCCTCGCAATTTGTACCAGACACAAGTCTTGCACCATAGCAACAAGATTTAATGCGCCAAAACAGATTTAGAGACGACTATGAGAGACTGCTTCATCAGCAAAACCAAAAGATTGAGGAGCTTGAGATTGCAAACAACATAATCAGAATCCTCTACCTCCTCCCTACTCAAAAATAATTATTCTAATCATCAAGGAGATAGTCAAAATTTTATCTAAACTCTATTCTGAGTGAAATTGATTCCATGTCTGTTTCTTAAAATAATTAAGACATTTTAAATTTTAATGGAGTAGACCTCCACCTTCAGAGAGTACATCATCGAACTTCTCAAGGAGAACCTGCCGCCACCACCAAGCACACACCGCCACACTCACTGCCTCCCACACCTCCACTTGTTAAAATGAAAGTAAGTTCTTTGAGAATTGATGTCAAACAGATTTATGAAATGCTATCACTATTGTTTAGGAGCTTGCAGTTTCGAATGCAAGATTAAGAAGAAAACTGCAAAGAGAGCTTACAAGTGGAGGTGTGGGAGGCAGTGAGTGTGGCGGTGTGTGCTTGGTGGTGGCAGGTTCTCCTTGAGTAGTTCGATGATGTACTTGGTGTCTCTGAAGGTGGAGGTCTACTCCATTAAAATTTAAAATGTCTTAATTATTTTAAGAAACAGACATTGAATCAATTTCACTCAGAATAGAGTTTAGATTAAATTTTGACTATCTCCTTGATGATAAGAATAAAATGAATGTGATGAACTAACTATATATCTCTTACTCAAAGGACTGACATCTTGAAGATATTGATTCAGATACCTGACTTTGAGTTCCACGTGCTCAATGAACTGGAGCGCAAGTTTGAAGAGTCCTACCAGAAGCTGTGCGAGTACTACCAGATCTATTTCTAGATAAATCATGAGCAAAGCATCAGGCCTATTTCAATCAGACTTGGTATCCTCAAAAGCGACTTTAGAGTTGGCTTGTCTAAGTAAATTTTAACAAAAAAAGACTCTTCTTTATTTTCTACACTTTGGGTTTACTTCAATAAACTTCCTTAAGAGGCAGTAAACGCCTTCCAGAATCTTCTGCTGATCCCTGTCATGATAGACATCATGAAAGAGCCTGGCTCTTACGGTCTTAGAGAGCGCACTCAGAGAGAGTCAGAACAGATGAAGCTTTTCATGAGCAAGGAGGTGGAGTCAAAGGCTTTCGACATGGGTTTGAAACTCATTGGTGTCTTCTAGAAGTTCAACTCCAACTACTTAGCACTCCCTAATTCCCTTCCAATCGTAGAAAAGTTATTAGAAAAGTGGAGTGAGCTAGGCAACTACAATATGGATCGACTGCTCACTCGCAATGGAGGCATCTAATTCCGTAACCAGTCACATCTCCGCCAGGTTTACACTAAGATCCTCAAATGTCTACTCGCTTACTGCCGTCACCCTAATGATACTCTTTCCCATTATTCATCTTTAAAGGCTCAAATTTATCTAATGCCAAACTGAATGTAGTCTTTGAGTTAATCCGAGGCTATCGTTACCAGAGTATTGTTGATATGACTCCTGTGAAGCTTTTCTTCATGTACGAAGCTCCTTATTTGTACTCCCTCCAAAAGAAGAAGCTTCTTCTTGAGTAGACTTTGATCGAGATCCAAGGTAGGAACCACTCTGAGGAACAGAAATTCATGATCTTTGAACTTGCCTTCATGCCTTCACTGATTCTGCACGGTATCAAGGGCAACGACCAGCAGCAACAGTCCTTCAAGGAACTAGTTGATGAGAAATTGATGTAAGACTTCTTGGAGACTTTCTTCGGCGTGAAGCCTGTTTCAAACGATGGCTCTGTAAAGGTGCAGCAACTAAAGTTAATAGTTCACAGTTAAACAAGCAAGTAAGTACACTCAATTGAAAATAGTTTAGAAACCCTGAGAAAGAAACTTGAAGTGTCTATGATGGTGTCATACGAGCAATTCCAGATCGAGATCATTAAAGTTATTAATCTCATGTTCCGCTACTTCGACTTCATTACTATCCAAACTACTTGCGGCCCAGAAAAAGTCCAACAGATATCATAGTTCCTCTAAACCAATGAGGGGATGGGATCATGCATCCTCTTTTTTACTTAGTTTACAACTGCTCTAAGAAAGCCAATATGATTTTCTATTTAAATTATAACAATGAATCTTTATAATAACCCTGCATTAAAGGAGTGGGCATTCTACACTCTTACTTCTCTTTTTGTGATGATACTAGACGCACGCCAATACGAGCAGAAGATGAACTTGGAGGTTAAATCAGCAGATGAACGCATGCTTTAGATAATAGCTCAGAGCACTGACTAAGTTCTCATTATGATTATGTAGCACTCTTAGTTACTATTACGCAATGAATTTATTATATCTTTGAACAAATGCATTCATTACTCTTTTTTCAATACACACTAAGGCCTTGGTGCACAAGTCATTTAGGAACATCATGAATATTTTTGCTGACTAAAAGATACGCGAGAAACTCCTCCCCACTCAAGACAACAGATCCAATTCACAGATTGAATATGTGGCTCAATGCCTCAAGAGAGCACTGATTCTAGATGGCCGCAATTCCACTAACTTGATTTATCTATCAAGCTTCTTGCTGGGTCACAGCGAATAGTTCTACTTCTCTCATGAGTTGTTCACTGGCAGAATGATTAAAATCATCTATAAAAAATAAATTGCGAGTTATTTTTCTTTGTCATCATCTAGCGATTCTGTTCTGGATACACACCTAGCATCGTCCACAAGCAAGTCATCATAGAATTATCAGCCACTATTATAACTTGGATAAGCTAGAGGATCATGATATATCAGCGCCAAGGCTCGATCAACGAGGGCCTAGTTCAAAACTTCCAGCAATATTTCAGAAGCATGCTTTATATATCAAAATATCTCAACTTTTTATCTATGCTGTACTTGCTAATAAGAACTAGCTTTATGACATCGTACCAGCCAAATGAGCCCATGAAGGATCTACTTGATCTCTCTAACCATTGTATCAACTAGATCAAGAATCTAGTGCGAGTATTCACTAACGTCAGGATCGACTTTCCTTTCTTCGGGAAACTGCTCACTCAGTAAGATGGCTCAGATAGAGAGAACATTCAATAATAAGATTTTCTTCTTTTCCTATTTTGGGTTTCTTTTTTATTCAGCTTACTAAGTTAGCAATCTTAAACGTGTCCTACATCTTGATAAAGTATCAGAAGCAGACTAATGACTTCCGCACTTTCTTCCTCGACTATATAGTTCCTACTATCACCAAGCTGTAAAAGGGCATCCTCACCACTTGCAAGATCATTCTGCATATCATAATGACCACTCAAATGTAGCACTAACTTGTTCAAATGCCAGAGCAAGTCATTATCTAGCAGAAAGAGATGACGCTATTCAATCAGAAACTTAAGGAGCAAATAGTTCAAGACCTCGCAAAATCTAGTGAGGATCTGATTGCCCAAGCCATGCAGAAATCTCAGGAGATAGAGCAGAGATTTGTTCAAGAGCAAAAAGCCTCAGATTCTAGCATTCTCAGAGATCGCTTAATCTCAGATATTTCAAGTTATCCCTCACTTCACAATTAGACTCATATGTACGATTGATAATGCCAGGGAGAGCAGGAATTACAGAGAACTTCCTGACTAAAGCTAGATACTTAATTTCATGTGTTTTTAATCTGACAGGAGCGTTCAATACTGCGAAGATGAATTCAAGTTCTACAAAGACCTGGTGAGCACCTTATTTAGACTCGTCGGCTCATTCCGCAAATGGCTTGTGTTTGACCAGATGGATGTGAGTCCGGCTAAACTGAAGTTTTAGCATAATATAGCTTACATGCACGCTCACTGCAACACTATTGTTTCTCCTCCAGTAGAGTTCTAGCCTAACAATGTGCCCAATGACATAGTCGAACTTAAAATCGAAGAACCTAATTATGACATGTTCAATAAGGAGACTATAATCCATAAAAAGCGTTTATTGCTCTAGTTAAAATTTTCCTTTTTCTTCTGTATTCTGAATGATGGGAGTGCTGCATATTGCAAAGAAGATGAAGCGCATGCCTCAAGAGCAAGCCTATCAAATCTTTGAGATTATCTAGTACATTATCTTCACTCTGATCAAGTATAACCTAAACGAGTATATCCTAGAGTGGCTTCGCAAGATAGTTGATGTCTTCATTGAAGACCATGATCATGATCAGACAAAGCTCTTAATGGAGTAAAAAGCAAACTTTGTTAGCAAAATCATCCTCAAAATCTCAGAGCTCCAGCCTCCCGATAGACTTTTGCACATGCCTCCCTCAAAAGAGCAAGCCGCTTAGACTAATGTTCTCGTGGAGCGACTATATGAACAAGCAATTCGATTCCTTGAGAAATAAGGCAACGTTTTACTGCAAGAGCCTTGTTAAAAGTTATTTGAGAAGCTCTTCTTAAGCCTTAGAGGAAAGTCTCGACCTTTAAAGGAGAGAGTCTTCAAACTTTTTGAGCGCTTGACTGGCAGTGGAAGCACTATCTTTAAGAAGCTCTAGTTCTTCTTTGCTAAGCGCACCAACTCAACATCACTGGACGAGAATGAGAAGATCCTCTATTTCTAAAGCTAGAGCCAGCTGCTAGATTTCACTCTCTTTAACTTTAGAACTGACAGGAAGCTAACCAAGAGTAAAAACTCCTCTAAGCTTTTCGCACTTTAGAACCTCAGTATTCAATTTGAGAAAGATATGCAGTTCGAGGAGAATCAGCAAGAGAATCCTAATTCTGAGTATTAAAGAGTTAATAGACAGGTGCAGCCATTCGCCTAAAAGTTGAGAAAGTACAAGAAACTCACTTTGAAGAGCATCATGGATCCTCTCTCTGAGATAATTGGAATTAATCCCATCCATAACACAGACAAGAATATTACAGATAAGCTCCTTGTAAAGCTATTCTACTAGTATTGGACTCTACTCTCGAGAGAAGAGCAGCAATTGATGTCAGAATAAATCAATCAGTATCTGCTGAGTCTTGTCCCTCTTATTAACTAAGAGGCTATAAAGAGAAATCTGCTCCCAAAAACTTTCCTTGAATGTCTGGCCACACTCTCGCCTTAGATTAGAGTAGAGCCTGAAGTTCTATAATACCTCGGCAAGAATCTAAATCTCTGGCATTCTACGATACCTATCTTAGAGAATCACTTGACTTTATTCCCTAATAATGAGCGTTATCAGTTATCATTGTCGGAGCTTTACACGAAGCTCTCTGAAGAAGACTATTTGGCAGGACTGAGAAGACTGTGCACTGAGGCTAAAGAGACTAAGATTGGAATCAGCTATGCTTAACACCACATGTGGGAGGAACTTAATTAGTAGTTCAATCATTTCATTATCTTCCACGCCGAGGAGTAAGGCCTCTATAGTCACATGGATAAAGAGTCTAACATTCACGGTAAATATCAGAGACAGATCTAGTTTTAAGGACACAATTTTATAAGATAAATAAATTCAATCTAGCTGAACACTTACAACAGTCTCAGATAGAACAACAGAGAGCAAATTGCTAAGGCTATGATTGAATAAGCCAGAGCAACTGGAGCAACTTAACCTCCATCGAGGGAGCAGATCGAGTAGAGGATCAAACAGGAAGAAGAGAAGTTAGACTTAGAAGTAACTCAAATCGCTGAATAAAGCTAGGAGTTGAATAAGCAGAGACCTCGTTTGAATGTTACCCGCTTCAAGGAAATGGACCTCAGAGTTTGGGACACACTCTTCATTGAGAGTCTCAGATACCTCAGCAAATGGGATCAATACAGAGATGAAAACTTTTCTAACTCTTTTTAGCTATAAAGATTGTTTATAGATGTGGGTCATGCCATTCAGAACTAGGAAATGCTGATAGAGTCTTTCTGGAATATCAAAGACTGGCGCAGTCTCTCGAACTTCGAAGGAGTTCTCAAGAAGAGTGAATCCATCCGCTACCAGATCTACTACATTTACTGGATAATTCAGCAGCAATAACTGGGACAATTTGACGAGATTTTCAAGCAAGTTATCAACAACTCAATAAGGGAGTGGGATCAGCACCTACCAAACTACCTCGATCAAGTTTAGCTCGAGACGCTTGGGCTATTCCAATTGGCTATGGAAACTTCAGAAGGCGGTAGGAACCTAGTAAAGGAGGTGCCCACATTCATTTAAAAAGGAAAACTTAGTGACATCAGAAATGCATTGAACATATGGAGAGAGAGAGTTCCCAATAAGTGTGAGAGTATACTGCTTTGGAAGGACGTGCTCGAGAACAGAAGTTTCATCCAACATCAAATTTTACGTGACTTTTTAATAAAAGCCTATTGATATAGGGATTTATAAATTAGCTCTATCGTTGTACCAAATCCCGAGGACAATACGTAGAGACCTCAGCAAGATAGAGAGAGAAACATATTTGTGAACGAGTATCTCGACATACCATGGAACTATTACAAATTAGCTCAGATTAGCAGAAAGCTTAATTAAATTGAGATGATTGAAATCATTACTTAAATCCTATTAAATTTAAGCACGGTCTTCCCTCACTTGCACTCTAAAATCTGCAAATTCTAAGAAAGCAACTTTAATTCAGTAAAGATAGCATGGACGGAGTTAAGTATGAAAACTTCCGCGTTAATTACGAAGAGCTAAAGCTAAACCTCTAATTCAATAACAATCCTCGCTCTATGGAAATGACAATCAATTACTTTGAAGATTTGCTTTAAAAGTAGTTCAACTAGCATATTCCCATAAAACTAATGTTTCCTAGTTAACATTTATTTGAGCAAGAGCCCTGGTAAAATGCTGAAATGCACAGACTTCTTGGAGAGTACTATTTGCGAACTGGCAATCCAATCAACGCTCAAAGACATCTAACGGCCTCAATCAATCTTAACAAGAAGGAGTCCAAGACGTGGCTTGCCTATGCCAGGCTAAACGAGGTAGTGTTCTAAAATAAGCACTCAGAGGTAGCTCTCACTAACTGCTTGAAGGGTTACCTCTGTGGTATGGCTTTAGACCTACCCAGGAGCAAGCAAGTGATTCCTTAGATGATAAAACTTCTCAAGCGTAAAGATATAAACGGCGCCATATTCCAACCAGTGGTCTAATACATAAAAGCAAACTTAGACTAGATGCCCATTTGGATTTGGCTTTTCTGGATACCTCAACTCCTGCAGATTTGCTATACTTATCAAAACCCTATAGAGTACTGCCTTGCTGCTAAAGCATTAGAGAAGATATCGAAGCAGTACCCCTAAGCACTTGTATATCCTATGAAGCTGAGATAGTTGATGGAGCGCTCTCCAGACTAAAATCAACAAAGAGCAAAGATCCTTGACTAATACTTCAAGAGCTTTTTCAAAAACATCCAAAACAATTCATTAAAGTTGATAAATGAATGCATCATATTTAGTTTTGCTTTCTGAATCTTTATAGTTTATTTTCTATAATTATATTTGTGATTGCAGTATGCCAATCCTAAATTGCTAGGAGAGAATCTTTAGTGAACTGAACAAAGTTATGAAGCCCTCTATTGAAGAAGATCTTTATGGATTGCTTCTTAAGGTAGACTTAAAGATCAGTTATTACATTCAAATCACGTTTTCCAATGAGTTTAGTTCAAATTGGGCAGTTCTTGTTCAATTCTGAGAGCAACTTGCGCAACGACTTGGAAAACGTACTACAGCACATAATAAGCAAGTACTTGAGGGAGGAGAATTCTCAGAGTGCACCTTGGATAAGCGATCTACGCCAAGCATTTGTAAGGGACTTCTTTTCTGAGCCTCCTGAAGAGAGAAGCATAGAACTAACTATCCACAAACTCAAGAATCTTAAGGACTTCCTCCATAGAAGACTAGTGCTTACAGAATTCAAGACAAGGTTCTGAATATTATAGTGCACGTTTATATAAGACAAAGCTTGAGTAGATGAGTCCTTACCTTGCTAATTTTAATGAAAAGGGAGTGGAGCTACATGGCTAGTACATGATCATAGATTAGGAGCCGCTACCTCAAAACACGATCTTCGTACAGAGATTTGAGCCAACTATCTTCAGAAGCGGGGCCCTTACTAAGAAGTTAGTTATCAAGGGTTCTAACCAGAGAGTGTACGGTTTCACTGTCAGCTTCATCTAGGGCAAAGAGGAATATGCAAAGCATCTCTAGGAAGAGAAGGTACTTCAACTCAAGGCTTTCTCAAACATACTCTTCAACAAGCACAAGGAGACAGCTCGCAGAGGTATTAAATACTTCGTCCCCATCAAGTTCCTCATCTCCCGCTGCAAGCTTTCTTAAGAGGACTTAGCAGTAGGAAATTTACAGGAGATTCATGATCATCTTCTACAAGAGAGAGGCTTCGATTCGGATCACGCCTTCAACCTCTAATTCAAGAAAGCTAAACTATTGTATTTATGAGGAGCATTTCGTTTTAATGAGCTGAAGAGGCGCTTAATGATATCTAAGATCCAAACCTGAATAAGCATATTTGCAATCTATCGATAGAAAAGAAAAACTAGATCATCAGAGATACTTACTACGAAATGAAGAATATCTACTGCCAGCCATACCTACTAACATCTTTCTTCCATCGCATTTACAAATTATTCTCTCAGTGTTGATTTGTATAGTTGAAAGGGTGTGGCTGAAAATAATCGATGCAATAAATAAAATACAGAGTATGTCAGAGTTGCGCCTCTTCTCATCTTGCAAGCGAGTAGAAAAAATTTGAAGCGCGGTCTCTTTTCAGTATTGCCTTCGTAACCAATTCCATTTCTACAAGGAAGAAATTGAATATAATTCAAAGGCTTAACTTGAAACTATAAGAGAACTCAGAATTGAAGTTTATTTAAACGAATAGGAAACACTGTTTTCTTAGCAGGGTGTCCCTTAAATATTTACAGATCTAAAGTTACAATTTCAAAGAGCTGCTAGCTCTATTAAGATACCGATTCCTTATCAATATGTAGTATCACTTCATTACTGAGGAGGTTTCACGTCGTATCCTTCATTTCTTGCATTTATAAGGAAAGGAGAGAGCAGCTTTAAGCCTCTGGCTAAGTTATCTGGCTCGTCTTTGTGAAGGACGTCTTTGTAGTAAGTGAGGGCTCGCATCTTTACCCTTCCATATTTACGAATGCATTTCTTGAAAGCGTAGAGCTCCTCCAAGTCAGGCATTTGCATGATAACTGAGTTCACAGTCTTATCAAAGCAAGTAGTCACAATCACTCTTGCTTATAATTATGCAATGTTATTTCCTCATATTGATTTAATGTTCATCTTCTCCTCTAGAGCGAGATCATGGTTGTCAACTTGAAGTCGCTATTCCAGATTAGTAAGATAGGCTTCAGTTTCTATCTTAGAGAACTTGCTTTTCTTAAAGAGGTCCTCGAGTGCATTAAGGTTGCTGGCACTCTATGTATTTGAGTTGCTCATTTATATTTAATTATATCTTGACTTGCAAGACTAGAGTTTATATTTGATAATAAATAATGCTTTCACTCATTGATTTAACATCAGGACTTAGACTTCAAATTATTGATTAAAGAGTAAAAATGAAAATTTAATACTTTTGGGAAATAAATGCTCCGCAGAATATCAAAAGCAGTCTTTGGCACGAGTGAAAGGGAAGAAGATCCTAACTCAAACTTGATTGCTTTCAACTCAAATACCAAGCCTCTTAATTTCAGCCCTCTTACTTCTTAATTATATCTTATTAAGTTATGAGTTATGTATGTATTCTAAGGTGTTTGGCTTTCCTTAAAACATTTCTACGAACTTAGCATTCGACAGATACCAAGGACTACTAGCTTTTGGAACTATGAATAATGTCATCAAGATAGTCTCTCTTAAAATATGTATAATGCTTTGAAACTCTTAAGGGATATGAGTACGAAATCTATGAGGCGTACCCCGCTGGTGGAGGAATCAGAAGGCTAGAATTTATTCCGAACTAGGGTTACTTAATTTCAGTGGACGATCGAAACTTACTGAAAGCTTGGGACCTCTCAGACCTCTCAATAGCTCCAAGGGCTTGCCAAATTCCAGCATCAATTGAAGGTGAAAGAGATACTCCTGTTGTCACCTGTCTTCACACTCCTTAGTTTCTATCGAATGAACCTGAAAATCATGATCATAAATCTATATTTACCTTTTTAAATAAGATCACTTGTTCATCGGTATGTCTAATGGCAACATATTTGTATACTCGATTTCTTAAAACAGGATATCTCCAATGGTGATGCAAAAATATGAAGTGTCTTATAATGAGCATGCATATTTTGATCTGGTTTAATGTTCTCTTTCCTGAAAAGTCAGGTGATGCTGTGATTGGGATTAAAGTAGATCCCACTCATATGCATCGTCTGCTGATAGGCTTTGAATCGACTGCAGTGGTTGTCTATTCTCTCAACAAAGATCGAGATATTCAGAGAATCCTGTTCTCTCAGTATGATAGAGACCTAGAGCGGGCACTTGCCTTAGACTGGATAACTCCCGAGTGCTTAATGTTTGTAGTTGGCTTTTCCTCTGGAAATATTTGCCTTTACAAGAGCGAGAATAAATCGCAGAAGCCTCACAAGCTCATCAAGATGCAAGTCAGTTCACTCTACGACATGCAGATTAACATTATAGACAGAGGGCAAGCTGGATCTCTCTACTAGGTATTGAGCGTCTAATTCTCCTATGAGGAAGAGGCAAAGGCTGAAATGGGAGTCGGAGGAAAGATGAGGGGCAGAGATCAAGTAATGAAGACAGACATCATGCTCATTTCAGGTAAAGATTACCAACAGTAGTTTAGAGTCAGTTAGATATGGCCTGAAACAGTTAAGAACGATGAGATAGAGTTATATTTAAGCCGCTGTATATCTCACGCATTTTTTAAAGATATCCATATCTGCGGCAGCAATTTTCATGCTGCCGGCTAAGTATCAAACACTTCAAAAGATCACCTTCAAATTTTAGAGATAAGGAGATGAACAAAAGCAAGAAGTTTAAGGGTCTACAATAATCGATTATGTCAAAGATAAAAACAGAAGTCTTAACATCTATGGTGCTAGCTTGCTTTTGATTATTTCTAAGCGCTTCAAAATGCACTTCTTCAATGTTACAGATATTTTAAGGAATGAATGACTGGCTTTAAATTAAATGTGGACTCGCTGTTCAAAGAAATAGAGAATGCTCCAAACTCTTAAGTTTAGTTGTGGGAGAAGATCTACTCTCATCAAGAGGAGATTCTTTGCTCTTAGCTAATACCTCTTACTTCACAAAAAGAGGCTTAACAAGTGCTTTGCTTTGCAGACTTCAGAGGAGTCTACATCAATTTTAAACTTGATTGTTTAAATGGAAACATATTTGGAATCAAGAAGCAGTTGCAGCAAGTATTTTAGCACGACCATCTAGCATAGAGCTTCAATAATGAAAAAGTAAAAAAGAAAATTCCCAAGGAGTTCGACTCAGATTTAGAAATCTAGTGTAGTCTAAACTTCAGCGAAGGACTGGAGAACTTTCTGTAAGCGCCCTTGGCTGTGTTTATATCAGTGGACAAATCAAACACCCTCAGAATATTTGGACTCATGAGTGAGTAGTGCGAACTTATTTGCCAAATATCTCTCAAGATAGAAGCAGCTAATGAAGGAGACTATGTCAGAAGTGTCTATTTCTACTACAAAGCTAAGATTATTAAACTGAAACTACGAGTAAATCATTCACGTATTATTCACAATGCATAAATGGTTTATCTTGACAACCAGATTAGGATAGAACTTTATTCTCTCGACTTCTTCAACCGCTTAAACTAAAATATTGAAAGACTTGGATCAGCCAGTGTCTAAGACTCTAGTTTACACTTGCAAATCAGAAGATTACTTCGCAGTGGGATTAGAAACAGGTGAAGTTGTTCTAAAGCATGCTCATTAAATCTTATCTGGTGAGGACTTGATATCCATCTCTCCTTAATTCGAGAGAGAGTCTGAAAGCACTGCAGATGTGGGGAGAGTGACTTGTCTATCAAGCGGTAGTGGAAGCTCTAGCCCGGGAGATCATCTTTTCATTGGCTATTAGAATGGGTACTTATCTGCTTTTGATCACGAGAAGAAGAAGACAAAGACTTTCAAACTTGAAGGCAAGCCTGGAAGCCATGGGTCAAAGGTACTGCAAATTGAAGATCTGCCCTCGGATGTCGAGGAGTGCAAAACTTAAGTGTATTATGCGCTTACCAATTAGAACCTCTACTGTATATCTAGGAAGGATACCACCACTGTCAAAGCACAGTATTACAAGAAGCTTACCACTAAGCTTCCAAAGCTAATCAAATTTGATATAATAAGCACTAAAGGGAAGTTTTATAAGTTTTAATTTGGATTCATGCAGGTGAAAGACAAGTTCTCTATAGTGCTGATGATTCAAAATAACATCATGCAGATGCTTGATGCTTTCAACCTGCAGCCTTTTGCTTCCTTCTAGCTGCCTCTAAGCTGCCACTTTGATGACTACAAATTTTTCAACAACACTCTTTATGGCTATGGATAAGACCACTTGCTAGTCTATGAACTGGATCAAGAACTCAAGCGCTAAACAAAGGAGATAATTAATTTAAGTAACACATTCACTGTTGAAATTGATTGTGAGAGTATCTTTTAAGAGCAGTCAGGGATGTTTGAAGAGATAAGGCAGAACATGATTCAGCCAGATGTGGTCTTTAAGAAACCGCAAGGCATGAGCAAACTGTTTAAGAAGTACATCACAGTCAAGCAATCAGTCGAGAAGAATGAAAAAGGAGCCAACCTTGACTATGGTAAACTCATCTCTCAATCATTTTCATGAAATAATTTGAGCATGTTGAGTTTAATAGGAAGGGCTCGAAGCGGAAGAACACAGACGACTTTGAAAATAACTCGTAATCTAACAACCACAGTCAAAAGAATAGCATCGTGAATGGCAATTCTCGAGCGATAACTTCAGGTGGCAACGAGGAGAGTAAAGGAGGGAGTGCTTCTCGAAGGTCAAGGACTCCCAATTCTTAGCTTGAAGAAGTTTACGGACAGATGGGCTCTAATTTAAATAGAGGCCAGTGTTGAAGTTGAATATGTAAGCTAATTTGAGCAAAGCCAAGGAGAATACGCTATTGATGGACAATATAGAAAAGAATGCTTAGTTGTTGGCAGAGGAGAGCACCAACTTTCGGTCCAAAGCAGCTGCTCTCAACTCTAAATACAAGAAGGGACTCTTTTGAACATATTACTATTCCCAATCTGAATTACAAACGAATCCTCTTGTCAGATTATGAACTACTTCTTATATAGAAGGAAGCGATGATAGCAGAGTAAAAATTTGATAAATTTAAAATCAAACTCCTCCGTCTTGAATTAAAATTATAAATATCTACAGCAAATTTAGTAATGGTAGGTTTTAAAAGCTATTGCTCTCGCAAAAGTAGCAATCTCAAATAGTTTAAGACAACCTTTCTTAATCTCTTTATAGGGAAGCAGATACGACAGAAGAACAACCACCTTCAACCCAGATGGCAGACTGCTGCAAGTTGAATATGCAATTGAGCACATCAACCAAGATGCTTCAGTCATTGGAGTCCTCGCTAAGGATGGTAAGTTAAAGCCAAGAGTGCAAGAGCTTCATTAACCAATTTTTATCCGCACTTTCTCTCAAGGTCCCTTATGAGTTGAGTACATAATAACATACTCTCTTCTATCTGGCTTCAACAGTGTTGAGAAATGTTGCACAATAGTTGTGCTAATCTTATTTGCTTGAACAAATTTTTAACATCTGCTTATAGGAGTTGTGCTGGCAGCTGAAAAGAAAGAAGCCTCCAAGCTTTTCATCCCCATGAAAGAGTCAGGCAAGCTCTACAAGATTGATGATCACATTCTGGCCTCAGTTTCAGGAGTTGTAGCAGATGCCAACTTCTTGATTG
>JAJKFJ010019852.1:0-28801 GCA_027382625.1 Tetmemena sp. SeJ-2015 | reverse complement strand
TTCACTCCCGATTTCTCTCTAAGTTATGTTTTTTTTTTGTTGGGAAATAATTGTAGCTTTCTTGGATCTTATCTTTAAATTTTTATTATAGTAGTAGAGTACTTTGTCTCTTTATAAATATCCATATCGAGGTAAGTGAGTGTACTTTAATTCTAAACTTTAGTTTAAGATTGCCTTAGACTATGGCCAATATTTTATTTAGGGATTGTGTGATAGTTAATTGAAAACAATGATTCCAATTTAAGAATAGTATGAAATGGATGTTTTTAATTTTATCAAAAAATATGAATAGGATAATTTAACAATCACTAAAACATTCACTGAGGCTATTTTAAGATCCTAATTCAAATTTGTGACAGCTTGTGACTGTTTTCGCTTAGTGACACAATTCGACACAAATTTAAGAGATCTTGAAAGTTGGAATTCAAATCACTAATCGAACTTCTGAGAGGATAGGATATAGTAAAGTTCACATCTTATTAGAATTTCAAAAGTTACTACTAGTAGCAGCTATTACAGATTAGGAAAGTTTAAGAGTTAAAGCTTGGAAACTCTATCAAAAGCCAAAACTTCAAAATCAGGTTGCATTTTTAAATTTTTGAACGAGATTAAAATAGATTAAGATAAAATTAAAAATTAAAGTGAGGGATTGAAATAATCTCATAATTCTCGAAATCATAAATTTCACAAAAGTCCAAGTTCCAAAATAGAGAATAAACAAAATTTTTATTCTGAAAGAAAATTTGGGAATCGATATTTATGGGGTAGAAAAAGAGAACTTTGTAAAGCAAGTTAAGGTGATGCAAGTAAATGAAAAAGAGAAAGTAAAGGGACACATTGTTGGAATGAATTTTCCAAGGAATTATAAATCTTCAAATTGTTGACTTAGCTCGATAGAATAAAAGTAGAGGTGTAAATTTTGTAAGGATATGTGATTTTAGAAACATCCAATATAATAATGAGTAAATGACCAGAAAGTTATATTAAAATTTTCCTCTTGTTGAATTTTATAAAACGTTTGAATCATGCTTATTAACTTCAAAGGAATAGAATGAAGTAAATTCTATTAGTATGATTTGATTATTTAAAGTGATTTTTAAATACTCAAAAAAATTCTCAGAATAGATCATGCTGCAATTTTTCAGCTATACTTCTTTGGGCTTATAGCTGGAGAATGTTATGTATTGTATTCTAAAAATGCTTACTATTTAATAATGTCACGGTAAGTTTATTTTACAATCGCGAAAAAAAACTTAAACACATTTAATTTAGTCGCAGCTAACCATTACTGGCTGAATAAATATTAAAAATTGAAGGCTTAGATGTTCGAAAAGTCTCTATAACTAGAAGAATCAGATTTAGCAGCGAAAATTATACTATAAGCATTTTTTTACCTTTATTCATTATAAATATTTACTGTCGAGGAAAGGGCTCCCAAAATATTTTTAAATTATATAAAAATGAAATATATATATAAAATTTGTATCATAAGAACTTATTTTAAAGAAGCAATTCTATTAAATGTTTTGAGCTTTTAAATTTATAATGCTGTCTAAAAAGAAAATTAGTAAAAGAAGCTATTTGCATTTACTACCAAGAAATTATAAAAGATATTAAGCCAGCTAATATCGATTGATTCATAAAATTAAATTAAAAAGTTTTTGAGTAAAGATAATTTTGAGAATGAGATAATCCTTAAACAAGCTATTTGATTATAAGTCTTAAATAGAAAGATTATTAGTAAGGATAGCTACTGTTTTTATTTTTGATTAATTTTATTGTACACCATTAAAGCCGCAATAAAAGTCGTCTTTCAAAAACTATAGCATATTGTTTAATTGTTCAATAGTTTTACCTGATTTTGAATGAAATGAAAGTCTAGATCAAAGCTTGTGGTTTCTTCTCAGATTATCTTTCCTGATGTTATTAAGCACTAGCATCTGCTCCTTAAGTAAAATAATAGATTTATAACACACCTGATATAATTTATTATAGTTGAAGAAGATCTAATCTTCTTTTAAGCTTGGAGCGTTCGGTTTTGAAAACAGGATTTAGTGCATCTTGTTATTTTGCATGTTATAAATATTACAAATAAAATCATTTAGCTTAATTTTATTAGAAATGCAAAAAAAGAATTGTTTCATAAAAAAAATTTGAAAATTTGAAAATAAATATATGTATGAAGTTTAACTATTTATTCTAGTTTTGGCTATAAATCAAAGGAAAGAATGAAATAATTAAAATTATAATTATTAAAAATCTTAGGAGACTTTTACAATATAAAACTTTAG
Source organism: Tetmemena sp. SeJ-2015 (assembly GCA_027382625.1). Taxonomy (NCBI): domain Eukaryota; phylum Ciliophora; class Spirotrichea; order Sporadotrichida; family Oxytrichidae; genus Tetmemena; species Tetmemena sp. SeJ-2015. The sequence continues at coordinate 26,510 of JAJKFJ010019852.1, read as the reverse complement.
ATATAGTTGAATCAAAGTGTGGATGCTAATTGAAGATAAGCCATTGCTGAAGTTTCTCTGAAGTCACTTCCAATGCATCTTGCTAAAGTAAAATGTCCTCAACAAAGCAAGGTTAGGGTACTGTCACTCGCTCTTAGGCAGAGTGGATGCCTCAAATTCTTCGTGAAAATTCCCTCCCGAAGGCGTGGTCTACCTTCCCTGGATCTCATTTGGAGTGCTGAGAGTGACGAGCTGCAAGAAGCAATCCTAGAATAGTGTGTGCTCTGTCTTTTGTGCACTTGAGTTCTACTTAGCTCATCATCAGGACTTTCAATTAGAGTGTATTGGACGCCACCATGAGGAGGCTATAATTTAAGGAGCCTAATAAATCCTTTGATTCATTGATTAATTTTTCTTATTGTAACACCCAGTACATTAATTTTAGCAAATTCATAGCTTTTTGAGAAAAAATAAATAATATTTGAATGATTTTTTGTACCATTATTGATGGAAGAAAGTTTTTGCTTCAAATAGTTGCAATGAAAATATAAGTTAAATATTATTGGGAGAAAATTTATTTTTTGACTGGCAGAATCAATGGGCAGAGAGCCAAACTATAATTAAAGATATTTGAAGACTTAGTTTCGAATCAAAATTATATTTTTTTATTTTTAGGAAATGTTGATAATTATAAAAAGTAAAATCACAAGTCAATTGTATTTAATAAAATATTTCATTATTATGTACTTCAGAGATTAATTTCATATATGGTTTTATAATGTGAAATTAGGAATTTAGTACATCATTAACATTATATGCTTGATTTGAACAATTTTGGATATTAAGATGTTGAAGGATAGCTAAAAGGCATTTGAAATTTCTTGCAAGTTCAATAAAAAAAGCTAATAAATATTTTTTAATTATATTTTCTCGTTCTCACTTCCAACTCTGCTTTTCTTTAGCTGATTTTGAATTTGACTGTTTATAAAAATTTATTAAAATTCAAAATGATTATATAAAGACAAGAGCTAATTATTTGAGTAATAAAAAGCAACACCTCTTCTGAAATATGGTTTATTAATTCTCTATATTTCTCTTCAGATGATTCTATTGGTTTAATATAAGAAACTTATTTTGATTAATTAGATAAGTTTTCTATATATTCAAAATTTAGAAATTTATCATAACTTATTCTTAGTTTTACAATTAACTACTAAAGCTGTGTAATCAAATATTCTCTGAATTTTTATAGTACTAAATTAATTATATTTCTTAATAATTTTTTTCTTAAAAAAAGAATATAAGTTTATCGCCTTTTTTTTATTAAAAAAAACTTTTGTTTTAATTATAGTAATATTGACTAAGACTACAGAGTGAGAATGAATAATTTAATGAGATAAATTGATTTATAATTCAGGCTCTTGTAAAAAAGCTAGTATCTGCAAATATGGATTCTGCTTTTTGACATCCTTCTGATACTTATCTCTATTTTCATTGGATTTAGCAAATATTTTGAGTCTTTTGCTGAATATATTTAGAGATCTTGCTTCTGTTATTCTATTGTAATTTATTAGCCATTTAATTCATTATCATTATTTAATTTTATTTCTCTATTTAAAAACATTGTGTTTATAATTTAAATTATATTATGGCTAAAATAAGATTGCGTTATCGATGGTTGAGATAAATAAATACAAAGATAAAAAATGAGATTCAACATAACAGTTGAAGAAGACGAACTTTATAATAGGCCCTGAAGTATTTGGCATTCAAGTTCTACTAAATCCATTAGCTTTTTCCATTGCAATTGTAAATAGGTATCTCTTTCTAAAAAAATTATTATCTAAAAAAAACTCTAAGTAAAATATCATATTTACAGATAATATTCAAGAAGACTCACCCTTTCACTTTATTCTGAGCTAAGTATTCCATTTTAGCATTCCCTAAACACTAAATATATTAGAAAGAGTTTAAGTTATCTTTTAAAGTCAATCTGCATTTTAGTCTTTGAATCAAAGCCTAATTCATGCCATCTTAATAATTAAAATAATAATATAAATAATGAGTAAGCAAAACTATTTTTTTAACTAAACTTAATTAGTTTCTCTCAATCATCGATAAAACAATCTTATTTTAGACATGATATAGCTGAGAATTTAATGAAAAGAGAATTATAAAATTATTAAAATGTGTGGCAGTTGAAGTGTGAGATTTTGGGTTTAAATTAATACCATTCGATTTAGCATTATAATATAGACAACTTTCATCCTTGTAGCTTCTTAGTAGGAGGTCTATATACAGAGTTACCTTTTCATAAATTTGTAAACCTAGCTCATTTCTATATTCAGAGTTTGCAAAATCAATATCTATTCGCAGAGCACCCCTATCGTAATGGCAGCAGATCAAACTCATATTAAAATTCAATAAGCTATCGAACAAGCTCCATATTGAGTTCCTTAGTATCAATTTAACTGCCAAAATTTTTCAACTCTTCATTTATTAATTTAATTCCCATTTTCATTTAATTTTCTACTATATTAACATAGCATTCATTCAAAAAAATATATTTGGAAGTTAATTAAATAATATTACTGACGGATTAAAAGTATATAATTGAATTTAACCTGGTGTTGTTTAATTATTTTTATTATTTTTAAAGTGTTTATAGGAGGAAGAAGGTATTAAAGAAATTCAAAATAAACAGATTTGCTAAATTCAAGACTCAAGTCATTTGCAACTAATCAACGTTGAGGACAATCCTCAATATCCTTTACATAAATAAATTTCTAAATACTAAAATTTCTTTAAAATATTTATTTAACTAAATTTAACACTTTTATAGAAGTTTATTGTCAAAAAATTAAGATAAAATAATAAATTACCTTCAGAAACATTTTACAAACAATCTTTAGAATGTTTAATACGAATTATTTACTTATCTCTAATTATTTTAAACAATGCTTCTCAAACTTATAGGAGCTAAGCCTTATCTCTAAAGATATATCGTTTTTGTTAAAATATTAATACATATAAAAATATAATTTGATAAATAATTTGGAAAAATAAATTATAGTAATTAGTTATGATAAAGTTATTCTATTGTTTTGGTGATAATTAAACTCTAAATGAAATAAATGACCTTAAAAATGTTTAGAATGGGTACTTGAAAAAGATCAATATGTAATTTAATTAATTTAGTTATAATTGGGATCATTTGATTTTGCGAGTAGTGAATTCTTTGTCTCCATAGAACTTGTAATTTTTCCTTTTAAAAATTGGTGAATTGCTAAATGGGTATCATTATTAATTTTAATGTAAATATATTAAATATAATATAGGATATATAATTTATTGTGAATTGATTTTCCTCTAAAATAACAGCCATTATATTAATAATTTACACATTATAATTCGGGGTTTGATATCTGAAATTCTAAAATGGAATATTTCCTAAGCAAAGAAATTGGGAGGCACTAGACCTTCAGTATCTTATTCTCATAGTCATTGCTGCCCAAATGTAACTTGGACCTCTCAAACTTCTTTAAGAGGAGAGGATACGAATTCAATCTAGGATAATTTGGAAGGGAAGTGTGCAAATCCATCAGTTTTTCGAGGATCAAAGAGAATACTCTAACTTGGAACCTAAGGTATTCTAGAACTGGCAGATAGCTTTCAAGAGGGAGGTGGTAGCGTCCAATGCTGCATGGCTAGTGTTCGCAGGAGCATTCTTCATTAGGGAGCTAGCTAACGACTTGAACAGTTACATATTTCACATGGAAATCAGTAGAGATTATCAAGGAGAGTATTATGATAAAGAATTCCTGCAAGACGTAGAGCAATGAATGAAATCGCAGGAAGTTAATAGCCACAGTAACATGACGCTGGTGGTTGGTCTGAATGAAAAGAATAGCAAACTGAGTTCTTCTACAGGAAGTGCTTCACTCACAACATCGCGCTAGATATAGTTACTTGGATTGGTCAGGAAGGAAAGTTATATGTAAGAAGATAGGAGATATCTTTGAGCAAAGGTTAGATAGAATGCTAAAGGAGGATGAATTATCTCCAATTCGCACAAAACACCAAGCCAATTCGCATAAATCCAAATCAGTATAGACTGAATCGCTTTAAAAAAGCATAAGTAGATATTGAGCCGTGTGCAAGGGAAAGCAGTTTTTGGCTCAAGCATTTGACATAAGCAGGAGAAGGTCCCTAGTCAAGTAGACAAGAGCAATGTTTGCCAAAGCTCAGACTAAAGAAGCGATATTAGCAAATAGGAATGGGTAGTAAACCTAAGCTACTAGTAAAGCGATAGGAGATGAACCCTAACTCGCATTAGGCCAATATTTAGAAAACGAAGAGCAAGAGTAACGGCATTCAAGATAAGCAGCTCCAGTGAGGCAGTAAAAGGTAGTAGGGCGCCTTCAGCAATTATTACAGTTTCATTGGATGCCAGGTTACATCAAGAGCATCAGAATCGAAGGAGGATATTTGGTGTGAATAGCAGAGGTCTTATTTGGCGTGATAACTTTTGAGTAATTTTGAATTTTTAATGCAATTGCTCCCTAAGAGTGGATATCTTAAAAAGCTTTCGTTTAACTTAGCTTATGCTGTTTGTAGACAAGAAGAGAGAACATAAATAACATGGGAAGCACAAACAACTGAAATTTGAACAATTCCTTGCGAGTAAAACATCCGAGAGCATTTTAAAGGGCTTAGAACTTCAAATATGCAAAAATTGCTGGGAGATGATCTGAGACAAGTAGAAACGCGATATGAAATAAGAATGCTAATGACTGAAAGAAGGGATGATGGACTGTCAGAAAATACTCAAGATAAGCTCGCAGAAGGTTTTTAAAAAATCCCTAATTTCTAATAAGCTAAAAAAATTGTTATTATACATTTTTAATCTTTAGCATCAAACCCCAATTAGTCAATTATCAATTTAATTACTGTTATTTTGATCGGCAAAGAGATAATTTATTACAGATATAATCAATTAAAAACAAAATTTACTTTCATATCTCCATTTTTTTATAAGTTAAAACATTTAATTAATCATAAAATAGATAAACCAAGAAATATCTTTAAAATAAAAACTCCTAAAATTGCTTCCACCTACATGTCCTTCGCTCATTTTTTCAAGTCTGTCTATTTCATCAAAAGCTTGCTTGTTTCCTTTTTGAATAAAAAAAACAATAAAAGCAATTAATTAAATCAATAATATTAGTATTAAATTAGAAAGTTAAAATTCAGGACGCAACGGACCGGATCTAGGCACCGGTCGCCCTTTCCCTGAAGGTTTTCTGGTTTGGTACTATTTTGGCTTGCGTGTGAGTTCTTAAATGAGGCGAGGGTTAATGGATGCCGAAGCCCTGGGAAGGTGGTTGAGCTGCTCATTGGAGAGATAATAAAAGGTGAGTGGTCTCCCGCTCACCCTTCTAATTCTGTTAGGCGTGGATGGATGTGATCTATGGGCAAACACTCAGTCATGCAGCTGGACAGCGAAGCCAGACGCTACGGAGCAGCGACTTGCTCTTTGTCCGAAGCTACCGGATTTTTTTCTCCTTTTAGGTTTTTTTGGATGGCATGCAGAAGACGGGGGCTTCTGCTCAGAATCTGAGGTGGGTGCCACGTGTTTAATATCCCTATTTGGCTGGTAGGTTTGTGTGCGTCACAGTAATATCATTCACGTCACGACTTATCTTATTTATGCCAGGGGCCCTTTAATTCCCTTAATTATTATAGGTAAGATACGAATAGATGATAAGAGGTATTGAACAAGAAATACAACGAGAAGCTAAGTCTTACTTAGTAGAGATCAACTTTAAGGCTCCTGCTCCAACTGTAAAAAAAAGTAATCTAAATTTAATTTAAGAATTAATATTTACAAAGATGAAAAAGAGCGCTACAACAACAGTACGAGAAGGATATTAGAATGCTTGAACTACACTACTTACCTCCAGCCCAGCTAAGCACGAAAAGACTCTCCTGCTCAAGCAACTGTAAGCCACTTTTCTTTTTTTCCTAAAAAGAAAAAATTACTCCATTGCAAATATCAACATCGCAAAACTACTAGACCTAACTTCAACCAAAACTAATATTCTCAACTTTTTAAATATTTTTATAGCACAGTTTTGCTTTGAACTTACAGTTGCTTGAGCAGAAGAGTCTTTGCGTGCTAAGCTGGGTTGGAGGTAAGTAGTGTAGTTCAAGCATTCTAATATCCTTCTCTCACTGCTGTTGTAGCGCTCTTTTTCATCTTTGTAAATATTAATTCTTAAATTAAATTTAGATTACTTTTTTTACAGTTGGAGCAGGAGCCTTAAAGTTGATCTCTACTAATTAAGACTTAGCTTCTCGTTGTATTCCTTGTTCAATACCTCTGATCATCTATTCGTATCTTACCCATATTATAAACTTATTTTTATTTTCAAAACTTTCATCCCAGTTCAAACTCAGATCTACTTTAAAATATCCACATCCCTCAAAATCTCCAAGACAGTAGTGATAATTTAGAGGAGGATAAATCTTTTAATGAAGAAGATAAGAGCTAAACTGCTCTTGATACTTAATTTCAGGAGCAGCCATTTAATATATTCTACTCTAAAATGAAAAACGCAATTCATCATAAAGTGCATGATATAATTTAAGTAAAAATTAAAAGGATTATTTTTCATGATCGCAATTTTTAAGAGCAGCTTTAATCCAATTAGGTGGCAGATACTTCTAATAATGAGGACAACTCCTTCTTTTAAGTAAGGTCAATTTCACTAAAAATTTTATTCTTTAGAACACTAATGGAACGCAGATGTTTTTGGAGAACACTTAAGAAAATTTACTAGAGAGACCACATTCAGGTTTCTCATTTACTAAGGAAATTAAGAGAGCAAAGAACAAACCAAAAAAGGTCTTACCTCAAATTCTTTTCCAAAATATTCAGAACAAAATATTATTTTTGCTCGCTCATTTAAAATGAAGAGGATGATATATCTGACATTATATTAAGCTAAAAGCAGCTTTAGAAAAATAAAAAAGAGAAAATAAGAAGCCAAAAATAAAGCCCTAATAAGCAATCCAGTGAACTCAATGCTTTTTTTCCTGGCTAAAAAATGAATTATAAGTTTGAGTTATATTTAGGCTAGAAGCTTGGACTTCTGAAATTACCAACTCAGATTCCATCTATGTAAAGAGATATCCATGGTTACTTTAGAAGGCAGAGCGAAAGCCCAAAGCAAGCTTCAGAAAATCTAATGAATGAAATACAAGTAAAGGCCTTCGAGAGGGGCACATTTATTCTGAGTAAAGGGATTTAGAGATAGACTAGCAACACATTAAGCTAATTTATTGATGAAAGGGATAATAGAAGTGCTTAACTTGATCAGTACTCGCAAATATTTCTCGATCAAATATTTCTATTCTTTGTGAAATTAGAGGTATTTAAAATTGCAATAAGTGAGTAGAGAATGTCATCAAAGAGTAAAATCCAATATCAAACAGAAAGTACTAACAAACTAAAAAGGTAAAACTAGGGAATCAATCGTAAAATGATAAATCAACTTCTATAAATAAAAATTTAAGCCGACTTATAATTTTTTTATCTCAAGAGAGGAGTTGCATCAAGATTTGAAGCAGATATCAAATTTATTTATTTTGTGATAGGCCATCTTAAGTGCAATAAATCAAGTAAAAAATATTAGAACAGAAAGTCTTTAAAACTAAATGTTGTGAAAAGATTTTAAACTCGCTATCCAACTATCTTCAAAAGAGAAAAAAGGAGAAGAGAAAAAAAGCAAAAGAGCTGAGATAAAGAAAAAGATTAAGAACGAAGGAATTATGGGATAAATTGAGAACTTTCATATTCAATGAGATACAGAAGAAAGCTTACCATTCCTCCTTTCTAAATCAAGTAGCTAACAATTCTCTCAAGTATCAAATTATTATGTTATAAAATGGCTTTGAGCACAGAAGATGAAGAGCAACATTTTTTTATTTTCAAGCAAGGAGGATGCTAACTTTACATTTGGGAGGATAATACTTATCTAAGGAAGTTTAAAGTCTTAGTTTATATAGCCACAATAGTCTCATTCTTTCTTATGCCTTTAAATTTTGCAACTAGATTTGCGAGCATGGAGGATATGATAGCTGCAGAAACAATCATAGATGCGATAATGATGATAGACATTGTCCTGAATTTTTTGACTATAAGTCCAACCCATCCGCGGTTGATCTAAACTTTTATTAAGTACGCAAGATCTTTCTTTCTCATCGATATTGCGGGGTGTATTTTCACTCTAGTATTCTGGGGATAAGTTAGTCATCCTGATGAAATCTTTTCACAATATATTTATTTTAACGTATTAAATCTACTTGTATTATCTAAAGTTCTTTCGGATTCTTCGCTTTAGGAGGGTATTTTCCTTCTTTGACGTTCTGAATTCAAGCGTTCTAAAGATATAGCATGTGAGCACTTACTATAAGGTTGAGTATCTAAAATTTTCACACATGATAAAAGTTCTACTGATCTACTTTCTCTTGTTCCATTGCTTTTGCCTTCTCTGGCTATACATCATAATTAATATATTGATTTGATTGCAGAAGAGAAAGCATATTTTTAACATAGAGTATAATGACCATGGAAAGCAAGTAGAAGATGGGTGGCTTAGTTATTATTTAACTGGTCCGTTAAACAGGGATAATTATGCTACTTCTTATAGAAAGAGCTTCTACTTCGTTGTCACTAATTTTGCCACTGTGGGCTATGGAGATATTACTGCAACTAATGACACTGAGATGGTGGTAAACATAATCTTGATCCTCGTAGTGCAACTCCTATTCTCGTTCTTCATGGAGACTTTCAGAAAGGCCTTGCTAAGTGAAAATAAGATAGCAAGTTCAATCAATGCATACAAACTTGAAAAGCAGGAGCAGATTGAGCATCATTAAATTTTAACATTTTGTTTAGCTTCTCATGATGAAGATAAGTAAAACTAAAGGTGCGAAGCCAGTCAAGAGAGATGAAGTGAAGTTCGCGATGACATTCATGGAGGCAAAACTTAAGTACGATTAGAGTTCGATCAAGAAACTAGAGTACTACTAAGAGTTAAGTCATCAACACAGATTAAATTTTTATTCATCACTGCAAGTAGAAGCTTGTATTCTCAGTGTTTAGTTAGAGGATTCTAAGGCTGTTTTATCTATTTGAGGATAGGGATGAGGGATATAAAGCTTCTAATTCATTCATTTACGGGATTATGAAAAACTTAAAATGCGCTCTCTTTCCTTCAGAAGAAACAATCATCAGAGCAGGGGATAAATTTCAAGAGATCTACTTTATTATGCAAGGTGGCGCTTAAATCTATGACAAACATGAAGCATACATAAACTGCTACGAGGGGCGTGGCTACTTTGGCGACTATCATTTATTCCTTTATTTTAAAATGTAATCTAATCAAGTTATTCTAAAGCTTCGATCTTAGTTTAATTATCGAGCTCTCAAAACAAAGATAGTTCCAATATTTTAAACTTTGAAACAAAGATGAACTATTTTTTGAGCATCAGTGAAACTAAGTTCATGAAATATTTATCTCGAGACCCTGTTGCCTACTCCTACCTTTCAAATCTAGCTTGTATTAGAAGAAAATACCTTCGCTCCATTTCCAAAGAGGCCTCCAAGATTCAAAGAACTTTTGCAGAGAAGCATCGAACTTTCAGGAATAGTTCCTTAGGCAAGTTCTAATCCTCCCTTTTAAATGGAAATGAGGCCCGTCCACGAGACTTGTTCTTCTAAGCTTAAAGAGAGCAAATTAGGGAGATGTTTGGTGAAAACGAGGAGAGTAAATAAAGCAATAGAGGTAATAAGAGGAGGAGAAATACCAATTAGAAGATATAGAGAAAATAAACTTAGAAGGGGATATAGGTGAGCATGCTTGTTAATAACAACAAACTCTAAAGATAAAATCTACACAGGTTTAAAGAAAAAGAAGGTAACTTAAAAATATCGCATGATTAAAATTTTTAAATGAAGTCAATATAGAGAATAGAAAAGAAAGAAGGAGACTCTCTCATCATCTGAGGATAGCAAACATACCTCGCTTTGAAGAATCAAAGAGCTTTAATTTTGAATTTATTTTTTAGCAGCTTCTCAAGTTCAGCTCTCTTTACAGAATCATTAAGATAGTCGGACTTAAATACTTCTCGTTAACAGAGCAGTGACTCCGAAGAATCCTTGGATGGCCTCTCAGAAGATGAGATAACTGAAGATTTCCTAAATCTCTAGTACTAAAAAATGCTCAACCTCACCTAGTAAGCAAATAATTTGCTCGAAGAAAAGATGGTAAAAATTCATACTGCAAAAGAGAAGATGGAGAAGTTGAGCTAAGCAACTTAATCAATTTAGCTTTTGTTGTTCTAGAAACTCCATCCTGAGTATTTTCAGGAGAATAATATAAAGGTAATTAAGTGAATTGAATCGCGAATAGTAGAAATAAGATCAGAAATGAGAGTCTTAAAGATAATATGATAAGTCTGATAGTGAACAAAGGATTGTGATTGGCTGATATAGTTTATCTCTAATATAGTTGGCTATTTAATAATTAAATTAGATGTCTAATAAAATAATTACAGTCTGATTGGATTTCTCTCTAGAGATCAGTGATAAACCAATGGGGTGTCTTTATTTAATTAAAAACTAATTTTTTGCTATTTAATAATATTATAATCTCACCCCCCAGTTTTCTTTAAAAGTCAAAGAATGTTCTTCTAGATGATGTTGTTATTAAGACTCTCATTTCTGATCTTATTTCTACTATTCGCGATTCAATTCACTTAATTACCTTTATCAGAAAATAACATCTCGGGCGGTTTAGAAGAGCATAAATAGAGCATAGAAGAAGTTATCGAGATAGATGAATATAAGGAAAGATTTGACTTTAGCTTGGATAAGTTCAAAAGGAGCAGATTCGATTAAAAATAGAAGGAGAAATAGGAAATTCAATTTTCAAATTAAGCAAGACATGAATTATAAAATCAAATTGAAATTGAGGACAATTTTCGAATAATGCCAATCTTAATTGAAGATGTTGATCCCTCGGAAGAGGATAGCCCTATAAGAAATAAGTATAAATTTTAAAACTTTGCTGTTGACAAAAATTTAAGGTTGAGATAAAATCTTCCAGAGGAAAGTGGATATTAAAATAATACCAAAGTGAACAAAATACAAGAAGACAGGAATCAGGATTTATTTAATACAAGTCAAGATGATCGCTTTGGTTTGATAGCTTAGAATTTGGGCAATTTAAATAATTAAGATCGACTTAGACAAATCAGTGAGCCCTCTCGATTCTTCAATTAGGATTCTTTCAAGCTGTCTCATAAAGAATAGTTAAATATCGAAGATGAAGAAATTATAAAGATAAGGAACGAAGGGAGCTTGATAGATTCTAAGTAAGAATAAAGGTATAGTTTATCTGAATAAAAGAAAATATTATCACCATTAGATAAGGAAAGAATTGTAATACTTCGAGAGAAAATAGCTAAATAAGAGTTGATAGATACCTCTGAGACTAACTGAAGAATGGAGAAAAAAAGAGAGGCTAAGTGAAATACGATTATAGGTCAAATATGAATTCTTTATCAAAGGTGGGTATTTTAAAATAAAGTGAGAAGTATTGTAGAAGCCAACAGAATAAAAATAGTTTATATAAAATTCATTATCAAATTTATAAAGATAAAATGAAAGAGAAGCAATAGGAAGAGCACTTGAACTTTACTCCTTCTAAAGCATTCTTGAAATATATGGTAAGTGTCACTATCAAGTAAACCTTTTTTATTTTATAAGCTTTTTAGCTATTAGTAAATACTTTAGCGAGGATGACTCTCATTCTCATCATAATTCTTATCGATATAGGCAAAAACATTACTCGAAGAAATAGAGATAGCACAAACAAAAGTTGAACAGATAATGCATTTTGTTCATGGCAAGCTCCCTTACACAATGTAACATACATCATAAGAAGTTCTAGGAGTTTGGGTGAACTAATCTAAAGGTAAAATTTACTTTGCCTTAAGCTTATTTTTCAGAGATAGAGCATTAAAATAAACTTTTGTAGTGTTATTTAGAAGAAGGAATACTCAAAGTCACTCCAAAATAAAGAAATAAAAGCTCAGATAAAGATAGCAAGTGAAATACCAGACTATAAATACCTTGCCAGTATAAAAGTTCAATTCAAATTGTAATTTTAAAAATACCAATTGCTCTAATGTATTCGTATTTGAGCCATAATAGAGTCTAATAACTATAAGAAAAGACTCATGTATAATAATTATGTCTACTTAATTTAACACAGACTATATCTCGGCGATCAGAATTAATTTATTGGTTGCTGAAATTAGTGTCCAAGATATTTGCGACCTTTAATGTCTTTTATATATTAAAATTTAATTAAAGTTATCAATGATCCAACTTAATATATGACCATTAAATTGATTTACTATTTTGCTGAGCATGATTTATGACTATAGCATATCTCATTAAGTAAGAATTACTTACCAGCATGTAGACTAAGTAGTGGAATATATAGAGGCCTTCAAATCCAATGAACATAGGGACGCTGTTTTCATTTAGGAAAATAAGCATTAGAATAAGTGATAGGATGACTATGATGCTCATTAGAACCATGAGATACCAGACCTTAATTCTGTCACTGTAAAATCCTATCACTAAGCACAGAGGTACCTATAAGATTAAGTAGCAATGAAAATCTATTTTTAATAGAGTTTTTTTCAAAGATGTTTCCAACCAAAAAGAGTATCTGTATTTTGCTCTTAGCATCATCTTAAAAATCTACGTCGCCAGTCTCTTTTTAATTTGCGATTATCAAAAGCTGTCCAAACAAAGTAGAGGTAAGGGCAACAAATTTACAACAGAAAGAGCCTAAGAAGGATATTAGAAATCCTATCTCGCTTGTAAAGCTATTCCCAAAATCTTTTAGAGTATCTCTTATATGTTACCTATAATCCTAAATTCTATTAATATTACATCGCAGATTTCTTTGGCTGAGTTTCTTCTCCATTCTAATGACTCTTGGATTTTTGCAAATGCATGTCTTAAATACCAAAGAACAAGAGAATTCCAATAACGATTGAAAAAGTTCCTATTCCAATGAAAATCCACTTGATGTCAACTTTCTTAGAAATTTCGAGTAACCCCGTAGATGCTAAAATTATTGCTAAAGCTCCGGTAACGTTGATCTATCAATAAAAAGAGTAAGGCATAAATTAAAAATATTAAGAGTAGAGTATATAAAACTTTATTCATGAACTAAAATTGACGTCATGGATAATTGATGATGAAATTTGCATCATAAGTCACTTTGAAACGCATTAACTGAAACTTAAATATCCTAAAATTGCTCTCTGGGCAATCTTAAAACATGGAATATATTTAGTACTTACATAGGCTCCTCCCAGTCCAAGTGATTTAGACTACAAGTAATCTGGCAGCAGGGGCGTATTCACTCCTGGAATTATACCAAGAGACATGAATATTCTCAACAATAAGAAAGAAGGATAGATGTCTTTGAAGAAAGGTGTCAGAATTATGCTCGTACCTGCAGTGAAGAAGCCAATTACAGTTGGTAACTTCCTTCCGATAGTGTCGAATATCACTCCCAATATCATGTCAAAGAAATTATAAAAATAAATGAATGATAAAAGGCGATTACTACGAGCTCAGCATAGAAACCACAATCGCCTGCTACTTCTCCTACTTGATTATCTGGGAGATTGTAGTAGTTTTTATTGGAGAGGATAAAGATTAGGAATCCTATGATAAATTGAACTATCAAGAGGATTGTGAACACCATCACATAATATGTGATGACATGGAAACTTGTTACTCCTGGCTTTAAGTGCAGAAATAAAAATACTTTCCCCTCTGAATCTGGATTATTATAGTTAGAATCCAGAAGCATTTGCTTATCGTGAATTGATTTATCATCATATTCGTGAGATATATCAATATCTTCTGTGTTTTACTTTGAGTTTCTTAAATTTTGGCTTGATGAGTTATTAAGAAACCTTTGAAAGTCTTCTTTGGCCATTAAGGAGCTTGACGTGAATAAAATATAATATAAATGTGTCTGAGATGACTGAATTTATCTATTTATAATTTCGGTCGTTCTAATACAGCTTCTGCTTAAATAAATACATTTAAACATTGTTTCTTAAATCGTTCAATAATTAAATTGGGTTAATGGTTTAATTAAAAAAATAAGGATGTGTTAAAAATTCTTAATGTGTGTTGATTTAATTTCTATGATATCTTATGATTATTTTTTAAATCTATAGCTAATAAAAAACCCTAAGGATTTATTTAAAATACACATTAATAAGTTTAATGCTAATTATTCTTCTGATCAGAAGTAGTTGCTTATTTTGTTTGATTATCTTTAATTAAATTTTGATTTTAAGTTTCTGGATACTCCTTAAATTCATAAATATCATTTGGTGAAGAACTCATTTTATAGATTATAATGCCTTCATTTTTATACAATCCAAAATTATCTAAAAATTGTCTTCCCTTTGTGAAAAATATCAATGAAAACTATTTTGTTCATTTAAAAAAGTAGGATTTATTTGTTCTTAAAAATAATAAATAATTTTGCTTTTATCAATCACATTACCTATAAGAATTAAATGGACAAAAATAGACAAGTAGAATTTTATTTATTATAATTTTGTTACCTTTTTGCTTTATTGGTACAACATGTTTTTTTTTTATTTCCCCGAGTGAGATGGTTAAGAGTAATAAATACAAATTTAAATTGATCACTTTTCCAAATGGATTAGTCAGACACAATTCTCAATCAAGATCAGCAGCAACCTGTATAACGTTTTATTTAAGCAAATAGAAGTTACTGAAGAGGAGGGGAAGGAGCAGCAAACTTAGCAGCCACTATTAACTGCAAATTAAAAAAAGAACTAAAAGAAAAGATAAAATAAGAAAAACAAAAAGGCAGGAGCACCCTCACAATAGCAAGAGATAGCCTTAGAACAAGAGTAGCAGTAAGTAGATAATTAAGACAATTAGAATGAAGAGGTATAAAAAGAAGAGGATTAACCTGAAGAAGAGGATAATGGTACGAATAAGATGAATGACGAATAAACTGCAGCTCAAGTCATTGAGACAGAAGAAAGGCAAATTTAAAATTAGGATATTGAAAATGCAGAAAGTCAGGAATAGATTGCTTCAAACGCCTTAGAAGATAGAGGAGGGAATGATTAGGAATAATTGATAAGCGATAGTAATTAAATTAATGAGGAGGAGGTGCCATAGCAGGTATAAGAGAATAGTCCAAGTAATAATGAAAAAGAAGAGGATATAAAGGAAAATGCTGCTTATTAAGCTCCTAAGATTGATTAGGAGAATTAAAATGCATCTCCTGAAAAAGATAAATAGTTTCAAGAGTAGCAAATAACTGAATCGCAGACATCTCGAAGTTAGATACATCATCCTTTGGAAAAGGAATCTACTTTGAGATCGTCTAGTTCGCTGATAAATGACGACATGAATATGTCTATGATCAGTTTTAACTCTCGACTATACGATAACCTTGATTCCATTTCTCAAATAGGAGGGAATATTAAATTTTATAAGATCTCATTAAATTCTTTTGAATGAAAATGGACAAGACTACGTGTCCATGGACCTTGGATCTTTATCAACTCAATTATCAACAAAAGATGCAAAGATAAAGTAGCTTCTTGAGGATAAACTGAAGCTCAAAAATTTATTAAAGAAGGCAAAAGTCGCCATTGACTCCATCAATTCTAAGTACAAACAGAGATTGTATTATTTTATGCTACTTTATGCTTATAACAGCAGCTGGAGGTCTCAAAAGATTTTGATTCAAAATTAAGCTAAGCTATTGAGAGAAATAAGGACTTAGTACAGACTTTGGAAATATTTCAAGCGCGCAGATAAGGAATATAAAACTCCTCAGAAGTCAAGCAAGTGCTCTCAAGAGTGAAGGTTAATGATATCACTTATGCATTAGTTGAAAGAGTCGATTAAGAGGCAGAGTGGTTTAAAGAGACCTCCCTCTTAAACATAAAGGAACAGAAACCCGAACTCTTCTCTGGCAAGAAAGGAGAATCTAAGCAAGTAGTAAACTATGATACAGTATTTAAGGAAAAGGAGTAGTTAGAACAGTAGATGAATAACTGCATCACCCAATATGAAAAATCAAGCTTTATATTTTTTATTCTTAATGATAAATGAAGAGAGACTAAAGAGAGTGAATGAATACATGGAATAGAGTAATTAATCCTATTTAAAGATTCAAGATGAAGTAAAGAATCAAAGAGCAAAGCTAGAGTAAGAGCAGTAGAGTAGAGAGCGCTTTTTGGCTAGACTTTTGCACAAGTCTAATGATATCAATACTCAAATTCTAAATATCGATTCCAAAAAGCATACCTCTGTCAATGGAGGACAAAAGAAGAGTTAGATATTTGCTTAATCATAACTTAGTGAAATGATGAATGATTTAGAACTTTCAATCACTAAGCTGATGGAAGTTGAAATTTATAATTATAGGAGAAGATTTGAATTTAAGTTAAGAATGAGTAAGATGGGTAAGGAGGAAGTGACATGGTAAGCACTAGTGATCTATCGATGATAAGAGACCACTTGATAGAAATTTATCAGAGGATTGGAGTAGGGTTGCTCAAGAGGCAGTAGTTTTATGATGAGAAATTATCCAAACAAGAGTAAGAGTGGAGAGCAACATGCGACAAGTTAATTTAAGACCACTAGAGCATCAAGCATTAAAGTAAGATCAGATAAAATTTAACATTTTATAGAGGAGGAAGCTGAGCAAGAGGCAGAAACAACTATCAAATCCTTGGTGCAGCAGCTCAATCAGCTTAAAAGTGAACACTATCAACTTGTGAGTGAAAATAAGGAACAGAGTGAGAAATTATCAAGAGAGTTGGCCAATAGTGTAAACTTGCAGCTACAAAGAAATGTAGTACTCAGCTATCTCACCACTAATGACGCTAGTGTGCAGGCAAACTTGCTCAAAGTTATAATAAAGGCTATGGGTTATAATGAAGATGAGGCTAATAGAATAGCAAGTAATCATGAAGAGTTAAATAGGTCTTCCATTGGAAAGTTTATTGGGGGCTTCTTTTGACAATTTATTTCACTTTAATTTATTGAAATGGTATATCTTAATTTTTAACTATTAGGTAAGATTAGGTAAACTAACTTTAATCTAAGTTAATCAAATCTTAAGCCTCTTTGTTAGACCGAAAATAAGTGTTAGAACCAGAAAGGCAGAGAATATAATTAGAGTCATAATAAAAGGCCACTTATGATCTACATTATCGTACAGATATCCTCCTAGTTTCTGTCTATTTAAAATACATTTTTAAAATTGAAAAGGAAATAAATGTAGTAACTTATAATCAATCAAACAAGAAATCGTCAAGCTCATTTTCTTCTTTCTTTTGTTAAGCTTATTATTTTTGAAATTTAGATGCTTATTAATCCTCCTTTTATTAAGTATTATTGAACTCGCTGAAATTAGCAGAGTTAATCTTTGAGTTATTAGAGATAGAAAAATTAGTTGAGTTTGTATTCCCAGTTACTGGCCTGAGAGTGCTACCAGTAGCAGTGGAAGCAGTTGTGATGTTTCTTTGCAGATTGGAGCCTTTATGATCATTAGGTGTGGCAAGAGTTGAGGGAGTATTTAAGAATGGATTACTAGGAGGGTCAGCAAAATAATTGAATGTTTGAGAGGTTGACTTCATCTCTGTATTTACTTCTGCTCTGATAAGAGGGCTTGCTATAAGCTTTTAGTCATATGCAGGCTGGCCGAATCCATCACTCTATAATAATGGCGCTTCCTAACCTGAAGAATTAAGCTTAATATCATTAAAAACAGACATATTAGCAAATCGGTATTTTATAATCTTGAATAAGAAAAGCATGCAAAACTTTTATATAATATTTGGAGGAGTTTTCTTTCTGTTCTCCTTGCTTTTATTTGCTCTATTGATGCGATCATTTACAAATTTAGCAACCTATATATTTATTTTGGTTTGAGCCTGTTGTTTGATAGTCTTAATTATTATTCGCTTGAAATTTAGAGGGTTGATTAGGTAACTATGACCTTCCTCTTTCCTTTGATTAGTTGCTGATTTGACTCTATCTTATCTTATAATGTAAATTATAATATAAAAGTTAATATCTTATCTCATTTGGATACAGCTACGGCCTATTAAATAAATCATAATAATCTATTAGAAGAAGATGCCGATTCTCTCTTCCTGTGCTTATTTAAAATATTGAACTCCTCCTTTTAATATGATTGAGCTTAGCCTCTTCATTCTGAACTTAATATTGGAAAAATAAATTTTCGCTTAGATTTGATTGCAATATGACATTTACCTATACTTAGAATGGTCTATTTGAGCTATGAGCTTTTTGCCAGGTCTCATTCTCTGCTTGGATGATTTGCTCTTCATGTGATTTCTGCTGTCAAAGTTATTGAACCAAGGGTCATCAAACACATCCTGCATTGTGTATCGCTTGGCTGGATCTTTTTCAATTAGCCCTCTTAATAAGGTCTACAGGCCCTCCATTTGCATTTTAGCCATTGGGTCTTTTAAAGCCTATTAAAATTATAAATTAATCAGAGGATATTTCGAGAGATGGTGGTTTGAAACGTTCAATTCAAAATTTCGAATGTTGTTGATTATGCCACCTTCGAGTGAAAAGGGAAGATCATTGAAAGCCATGCAATAAATTATCAAACCAAAAGCCCACAGATCAAGTGCTTGTCCTGACATATCAATGTTTGCAGTTGAGAAAGCCTCGGGTGCTAAGAATTCAAAAGTCCCCTTCGACCTCTTTAGCATATCATTGCCATTCGTAAATCATTAGCTAACTCCGAAGTCTGCAATTTATCAACATTCATAATTTTATGTGATCGCAATTTTAGCGTTCAACTCAGAATTTAGAAGTATGTTCATTGGCTTTAGGTCACAGTGAAGTATGCCATTTAAGTGGAGATACTCTAAACCAATTGCCATTTGTCTCGAATACTTCCTCACTTCATCCATGGTAAAATATTATTGCCCTTTCTTAACTCCTTTAGGTACAAATCTCTTAGTCTCCTCACTATAATCCATCAGTTAACCATATTCACAGTACTCTAAAACCAATATCAAACTTGATTCCTTGTCAAAACTAAGTTTATTGTTAGCCTGACTTCTATTTTTTATACTTTTATGTAATAAAAATATTATTTCCTTAATTGGTTACTGTGCTATACATGAACCCCAGAGTGTCTATTATTTCATGAATCTTGATTACATTTTCATGATTCACATCACTTAGAATATAAATTTCGTTCTTTATCTCTTAGTAAGCCTTAGTAGTGGGATTTTATATTTGCTTTTTAATTTTTTCATGATATTCTTTCAGTGCATATTTTTTGAAGGTCTAGTTTAAATAAATAGAATCTCACATTCAAATTAATAAGTTGATTTAAGCCTCGTAAATCTTACCCATCCCTCCTGCGCCAAGTATTTTAATCAAACTGTATTAGTTAAAGGTAGGCTTGCCATCATAGTCTATCCCTTTAAAGCACACTTGAGTAATTTTTACTACATTTTCTGAATCGTATGCAGGTTCAGAAGGAGTTGATTTCTGATTTTGAGCAGGCTTCATAATTAAAATTTACGTATTTTAGGTTCAAATTTTATATTAATTTCTACATTTTACTAAGTAAATGTGATATGACATCTGAAATTTAAATTTTAATAAGTCAAGATTACTTCTCATTAATTGAAAATATGATGATTAACTATGGTTTAGAGCACACTCTGAGTCCATGTCAGTTTCATTTTGACTCTAAGGTATGGATGTAGTCACCCTTATCAGTAGTAATAGCCAGTTCTCAACATCAACTCCATCGCAAAAATATTGAGAGTGCCAGCGAGCGCGCATTATACTCTCGCATCTCGCATTTGAAAGTTGCAGATGAGAAAGTTAGGAGTTGCAGCTGTTCCTCATCGCACTTCTAAGTTTCGTGCACATCAATTATTTGATTGATCCTCAAACTCTTCGCCACTAAGCGCACTTCAGTTTGGAAACATTACTCTTAGTAGCTTACTAGCCCAAAAAGTATATTACATATTAAAATGATCTAACATTTCTAAAATAAAATTTATATCTTTAATTTAAAAAAAAATTTTTATCTAAAGATATTTCTAATTTAATAAAAATAAATAAATATCAATATCCATTCACTTTATCAATTTCTGACTTTAAACTATCAGTGATACTCTTCATTCATGTTTTATAGAATATTATTTTATTTGCCTTTTTTACAAGATTAATTAGATCAAAAGTTCCAAAATGATATAATTTGCAAATAAATCACTCAGATTTATAACTCCCAATTATATCTGCTCTTCCTACATATCTTTATTCTCCTTAGAAATTTCTTAAAATTAAAATTAAAGATATTAAAAAGATATTATTAATTACCCTTGAAAATTATAAAAAATGTCTCTCTATAATTAATTAACAGTTTCTTAAAATAATTTAAATCTTTGCATGCTTTTATCAAGAAGTTAAATATTTTTTATTTAATAATTTGTATTGATGATAATGAAGATAAAGTGAATTTTATTTAAGAAATCTTAAAATCCTTGTTGGCTATTCCTTTAATAAATAGCCATTTATAAAATTCATTTGAACAACATTTACTAATTTAAGCGACCAGAAATGGAAAAATTGAATAATGATGAAAGCGACTTTCAGTTTTTGGAAGGACAAATTTCCTACAACTAAGGACTACCAAACTAAAAACTTTTGATAGTGGACATATCTCCCTATGTAGAGTTTAGCCATCTCTTCTTGAAAATTCTATATATTTCATTTATGATGATTTTGTTCTACTTCTCTTTTGAATTAAATTGCTTAGCAAAGTAAATTTCAATCTATAGTTGCCTTTAGAAAGGATAATCTCAAGAGATATCGAGGTGAATTCACTTCAAAAGAGAGCTTTAGAGATTCTCTAGTCCCAGAAATACTCTCAAATATAAAATACACAAGTGTTTATTGTGAGTTGTTATTGTTTACTTGTTCCCTTCTACATGCCTATGCAGAGAATGCAGGAATATATAAGAAGAGGGATAAAGGAGAGCTATACACTTGATTTAGAAAAGATTCTAGTTCATGTGAACATGCCGGGGAAGATCAATGACTCTAAAGAAGCAATTAAAGCGAACAAAAGGTATGAGCCGCTTTTCTTGAATGAAGGAGGGGCACTTGAAATAAATTTTCCACTTTTAAAATAATAATTTATTTATTTTGAAGAGTTTGATGTAGAGCAGATTTGTTTTGTTTAAAAAATAAATTTATCTCTCTGATACCTATTTATGGAGATTGTGTTATAGACTCTGAGTGAGTGCAGCGTTGGGGATTCAAAAGTGAAAGTTGCTTTCATTTATGATCTTCTAGATGATTTATCTATTTATAATTTCTTTTAGAATAATTTATTTAAATACTATTTATTTAAGATATTTAATTTATTTATAGAATCAGATTTTAACTCGTGAATATCTATGTAATTTTACTAAATAAAGAAGTTCAACAAATAAAAGAAACATTTTAATAATTTATACTATCTATTGAGCTGATTAAATTTCAATCAACTTATAAGTTTTTACAGGAGCTTAAAAACATAAGGAATTCTGCAGATAAAAATTTATATTTTAAAATCTCAATTATCAAATAAGATCATGAAATATTTAGCTTTATATAGCCTTGTATTGAGATTCAATTTCAAAATAGGGTTAAATATTCATAAATTATTGATTAGAAGTCTTATGAACAATTTAGGAGTATTTCACCCTCTTACCATTAGTCTGAAATCTTAGTAAATAATTACTAGTCGATTTGTATTTAATAATAAGAGAATGGTTCTTAAATTATAGCACTTTTATTTTTATAAAATTTAAAATGGATTATATGTTAAATCGTACTATATTATAGATGACAAATTTTACAATGACGACAATTCCAGATTTAATATAGAGGCAGTGGTTAATAGTAGCTAAAAGTCACGCACTTCAGAGATCATTAACAAGGGAGGCAGAGTCGCATACCTCAGTGATTACTCACAAATAACCATGAATTAAATTTGTATGTGTGTGATAGAAGAGAGAGATTTAATTTGTCATTTTTTATTTAAATAAATTTAAAGATGCCAACGGAAGTGGGAAAGACCTGGGAAATTAAGTATAATAAAGAACTTAATTAAGAATTCTATTTTTTTAATTCAGTCCATTCATCAGCTCAAAGTTTGCACCTTTAAGCACTAAGGCAAGCTACTTTTACAACTTATACAGATTCTTGCTTTTCTAAAATGAAAGATAAAATTATAGAAACTTAAATGAATACTTAAATACATAATATTCGAATCCTAAATGTATATATCTACTCCAAACATTTTTAATTCTTTTTATTGAAAATTTTAATTTATATATTTTAATTAAGAGAGGAAAGGAAGCACATTTTAAAACAGGATAAGAAACAGACTATAAAAGCCTTAGAGGGCTTACAAAATCTTATTTGTTTCTTATTTGAAGCTTACTACAAATGTTGAATATGATATTCGAAGGAGTGAATGAGCATTGCCTGCAAACTCTATATGAAAAAGATTCTAAAGATGAAATTGAAGTGCTTAAAATTTAAAGGATAAATATTTTAGATAAGTTCATCTTATATTTTATTATGAATATATAATAAAAATAATTAGAAGAATATATTTTTTATATAGACATTTTAAAGTGATAAATAATTATATCGATAAATTTTATTTTATATACTGCTTAAAAAATACTCTAAAAAGGAATTTTAAAAGCAAATAGTAGAAGGAAAAATTAAAGAAAAGTAAAAGGAAAAGTTATATAAAAATGGTAACATCCCAGAAACATGTGTTTTATTTAAATTTATTTTGTTTTAACTGTTAAAATAAAATTAAACAAAAGCGAAAGATAAGGCTGAAGAAGAAAAATTACCATACCAGGACAGGATAATTAAAAAAATACACTTATTACTTTTTTAAAGATAAGTTTTTCCCTATAAGAATCAATAGAACTTTAATTTACGGATGAATTAACAGAAGGAAAGAAACTGGAATTTAAAATTTGCTAAGAGCAAAACTATATTGCTCTCTGGACTAGTCAACAGGTTCATCTCATAATTAAGAAAGATCCTGCTTATTCTGATTAATTGTTTAGATTAAAGAAATAATTTATGAAATTGATGCCTTACTAGAGTCAGTGCAAATAATTAAATTTAATTGCTGATTTAATTAATTTCCAGTGAGGATATCTCTTTTAGATATGAGCATCTAACAAGTGGTAATCATTCTATTTTTAATTTTGCTTTTAAGTTTAAATTCCTGAGTTATCTCTATTGTGTCTTATCTACTAAATTCAGACTCTCTAACAAACTGAACTAAATGAATTTCAGTAGTCTCACTACTCTTTCTTAGACTTGGACATGCTATCTTAGAAGAGAGATATTTAGGTTACCAATCCATAACTCAAAGTTTTGGAAGAGAGCATCTCCATTCTAGATAAGACTCTTTAATTATTTTAATTGAGATAAGAATTGCGAAACTGTGCAAGAAATAGAAACTATGACTAGAGTCTCAGACCAAACTATAGCAGTCATGATCTGCAAAGAATTTATTCCTTCTTTATTCAATTTATCTTTACGAATTGTACTTGCATGCTTTTGATAAAGAAATCTCGCTTTAAATTTAAGAAATGTATAATTTAAACCAAAGTTTTCAAGCCTGTGAAGATTTTGATTTCAACAAAGCCTGAGCCTGCTCTCTATCCGCAGCTATTCGGATCATACAAGGGAAAATATCTTATTCTAGAGTCATAGTAGGCTCCCTTGCGTGCTCCGAAATTTGCAGTGGCTTAAAAATAAGAACTCGAAAAGCAGATTATGGTTGAAGAGAAACTAGATGGAATATTATAGATTAGTCATTCCAGGGAATTCAATAAAGTCAAGAAGCAATTCCAAGTGTGGTGTCTCCAATCACTCTAGCAAGATTATTCGCAGGTACAAGATTCCAGTGAGAGTAATCTAAAAATAAATTTTAAAAAAAATGAGCTTAATTTTCTTTAAATCTAACGCCAAGATACACTTTGCAAAGAATTAGAATAATTTGATAAGTAATTTTAATGAATATTTTTGCAATTGCACTTCAGAATAGTTATTAAATATGTACTAATAAATTTCATTGTATCCTAGATATTCTATTTTAACTACACTTTTAAATTACAAAGAATATAATCACCTGTAGAGGAATTAGTCAGATATACAGGAAAAAATTAAACAAATAAGATTAAATATATTTAAAGATTTAATTTAGGAAAGACATTTTAGATCTATCCATAGGACCACCTATGCGCTGCTCTCAATATCAGAGTTGAGAGTGAGAGTATTCTAGCAAACTAAACTTAATTTAAACAATATAATAATCTCATGATTTCTTTTATAATTTAAGACAATAAGTAGATGGTATTCTAGAGTTTGTATCAGAAGAACACTAGCTACTTAGAGAACTTTTTATGGATAGATACTCACAGTCGAGACACAGTTTACACGATCATCTCTCAAATAGATGAAATAGAGAATAAGTCCTACTATTGAAGGATTTATAAATATATTCTTCAATGATTTATTTAAGTATATTTTGATTTATTAGAGACAAAGTAAATAGAATTTATATTTGCCTTTTTAATTAAGCTTTACTTAACCTCTTATAAGATTGGGGATTGAAAATTTTGGATGGCTTTCCTTTCATCAACCACCTCTATCAATAATTAATTAATATAATTTATCATAAAATAACAAAATCTATGTTTTATCTCCAAATTTAGATTAAATTTTCTTTTCTAGTCACATTTTATAATTAAAATTCTTATTTGGAGCACTAATAATTATATTTTTGGTTTAAAATAATTTATGAAAGATTTTTAAATTTTCTTATTCAAAATAAATATGCATTTCTCCGAGAAAAAGTATTTAACATTCCTACTAGACAATAAATATCTTACTCTTAAAATCTCTTCATTCTTTGGATTTATAACGATAATAATTAAATTCCATAAATTAATTTCTTAGAGTTCTTCTGTCCATTTAACTTTTTTTTAGATTGAAAATTATATTTTAAAATATCTGTTCTTCCTCTCTATTATTTATTTTTATATTGAACAAATTACAAAAGAAAATTTATCAAATTAATTACATTATGAAAGATAAAAATGCTTACCCTAAATCAAATAATTATAAATATGTTTGTTTTATAATAAATTTAGCAATCAATAAAACTGAAACTAATTATAACAAATATCTTCTGATATTATTCTTCAACTAATAAGAATTTTTACTTTTTCTAATATCTATAATTTAAGCTTCATAGCTATTTTTTAATCTTAACTTAATAAAGAAAAAAGTAGAACTTGGTTTCGTTTTTATACCATAAAGAGAATTATAAATTTTCACGAAAAGATTATGACGAGGGAAGACTTCCCTAAATTTTTTAGAGCATAGAGTCTATTGTTTAAAAATTATCATAGTGATATTCTAAAAACAAAAATTCTCAAACTCTATTTATTTTATGCTTAACTCTTTTTTTTAATAATTTTAAAATTCAAAACTACTTTAAATTCGTCTGATAAATAGAAAACTCTTTCATAAAAATTAGGATAAAATTTATTAATTAATTTAAGATAGTTTTATAGAAAGCAGTAACTTATCAGTGTTTGATTCTGAAAAAAATTTATTTTGTAATATAAAAAAATTATTAGAGTTTTAAGCTCAATAGAAAAGTACAAAATTATTTAAATATAAGACACTTCAACTCTCACCCTTTCAATCTATTTAATTTTAGAAATTAATTCAATTTCCAAAAAAACTTTTCATCTAGAAATAATATGAAATGCTTTTTAGAAAACTCTAAAATATTTCCTCATCAGTAATAAAAATAGCATAATCTATTTTTATTATATTTTATTAAATAAAATAAATACTCCACTCCTAGTTAGATGGTAGATTAAAACATAAAAGATTAATTTATTTAAATTTAAAATAATAGCGCCTTAGTTGATAAAATTGCTTTGGTGAAAAGATCTTATTATGGACTCTGACCTAAATAAGTTTTTGGAAAAGAATTGCTAATTTTTTGGGCCTATGTTGAAAGAACTCAAGCGCAGACTTGAAGATTGGAAGCTTGACAATGTAAAATCACTCATTGAAGTTGATACTAAAACTCTTGAGGAACTAGGTTTCACAATAGTACAGATTTTAATGCTAAAGTAAGGAATTGCTTCTTATCAACCCGAGTCTAACAGCTCAGATATCAAAATTAAAGAGGAGTATCCAGAAAAGCCACAAAGTGATGAAGAAATGACAGATATTAAGGAGGAAT